>JBAJNP010009648.1:0-17741 GCA_036877545.1 Yasuhikotakia modesta | reverse complement strand
TTTTTTTCTCTCTCTCTGTCCATCTGTCTCTCTCTCTGTCTCAGTTTATCTGTCTGTTCTCTGTACTGAGCTCATCAGTTTATGCTGCAGGCCTGAAGTGTTTTTCTGTCCGGTGTTTTGCAGTGAGCGCCTGACATTTCCTCTCATAACTTCAGTTTATGCAGCACGACATAAACTCTTCAGTCTTCAGCGCAGTAACTGCATGTTCTCACGCGTTCTGTAACGCGTCAGAATTATGAGAGGAATCATTTATTTAACATTATAAATCGCTTCAGAACTTAGAAGTTGCATTTGTTAGATTATAACCGGGACCGTTGAGTCAAGTGCTGTCATGTTTATTTGCCATTCATTGTTTTATTATCTGTTGATGGCTGTATTATTTTCTGTTTTATTTATTCAACACTTTTAAATTAAGTAATGAATAAATCCGTAATTGCATCACATAAAATTTAGTGTATAATCTTGCGTAGCCTGACTTTTTTCCAGCTTTTCCGTTTGTTTGACCATCTTGTTTTGTTTTCGCAGTCTGAGTTTTGGGGTTTTTAAGTTGTGACGCGCATGTCTGATGCATTTCTCCATCTGTCTCCCTCCCCACTCTCTCACCAATGGACAGACTTTCATTGTGAGTCATGTCATGAAGTTTTCATGTTAACCTCATTACAAGACAAACATCTGGCAACCTGGTTAACCCGGTACATTTTTATTTTGATGTCTTTGTGAGAACTTTTAAAAAACAGTAACAAAAATGTTTCCTGTAGCCGGGAATGTGTGATTGTGCTAAACGCCAGTTAACTTAGTCCAAATAAAAGATATGTTTGGTAACAGATGTTACCTGTCAAATCATTTAGTTTATCAGAAACAAGTAATTAGTTGTGTTGTCTGAGCAGCAGTTTATAACAGACTCCACAGGGACAGATAGACAAACACACACAGGACAGACACACGTGAAAAACATGTTTACCTTTGCGTTGCGTGTTTAGAAGAAGAGAACATTGCGTTCGTCTCAGGACAGAATTACAGAGTGTGTGTTGTGTCCTGTGTGCCCATGTGCTGTATATATTAAAACCATAATGAGGTTTAAAATGTTGGTCTGATATGTGTTATTAACTCTGTCCTTTAATGTCTGTGATTTAAATTACCAGCTTGTTTTAATCATTTCCTCTTTCAGCCTCGAACTGTTGCAGGTTTTCGAGGAACCGTTCGATACGCGTCTGTGAATGCACATAAAAATAAAGTGAGTCTGTTATCGCTTCCTTACAATAAAGTCCTGCTGAACAATTTAAAGTCCCCTGTAGTTGATTTATTATAAAACTCATCTTTGATTATCAAAATGTTTTTGAAAAACACTTGAAAGACAAGTTTACACTTTATATTGTAGTGTAAATAATGAAGTTTATGAAGTTTGTTATAATTTTACGTGTGTGTGTTTGTGCAGGAAATGGGACGTCATGACGATTTATGGTCGTTGTTTTATATGCTGGTTGAATTTGCTGCTGGGCAGCTGCCGTGGAGAAAAATTAAAGATAAGGTATTCTGAACGTGGCTGAACTGTTTTGAAACGTTAGTTGTAACTCAGAAGGCTGTTACTGAATATGCAGTGATGTTCTGTCTTTCAGGAACAGGTGGGTCAGATTAAAGAGCGATACGATCATCGGCTGTTACTGAAACACATGCCGTCAGAGTTTAATGTCTTCCTGGAGCATGTTTCATCCCTGGACTACTACACCAAACCTGACTATCAGGTAACAAACCCGTAATTTATTATCCCAGTTAACATCCTACATCCTACATTGGCTAGCATTCAGGTTCTGTCAGTGTTACCCAAAATGTGTATTAAAAGCAGTAAAGATGATATAATGTGGTTTAAACATGTTTCTTGCATTTAGCTTCTGATGTCAGTGTTCGAGAACAGCATGAAGGATCGCATCATCACAGAGAACGAGCCGTATGATTGGGAGAAAAGTGGGACAGACTTCATGATGTCAGCAACCACACCTACCGCAGCGCAGCAAAACACGCGGCCCACGGCAGCCATGATTGGGTGAGGAGCGCACAAATCTTACAATGTGAAGTTTCTGAACACTGAAACTGAGATGAGAGGAAATATTTTAACCTTTGAAAAAACAGCTTTTAAACTATAACATCACAGGCACGGCTGTGTACAGCTCAGTTTTAAACATGACATTTCAGGTCATCTTAAACTGAAACTGATGTTTTTTCTTGGACCCTCAGGGTCATTAATGTGACCCCGATGCCGGGTGACCTTCAGAGGGAGAACACAGATGATGTGATGCTGGACGAGCACCTGAGCGACCAGGAAAACGCCCCTCCGGTCACGACTGGACGCCCGGCTGAGGGCAGCCAGTTACCCAAAGATACGGACGGATGGGAAGAGACGGATTTTAACCGCAACAAACTCAGGATTAACCTTGGAAAGGTCCTTAATTCCCCTCTGTCTATTTGTGTCTGTATTTATTTGAGTATTCATTGTTGTTCATTTTTAAAAAAATTTTCCAGGGAGGTCAAGAGGATGACAGTAATCGGGGGGTGTGTCCTGTGTCACCACAGAGAGGGGGCGGGGCTTTGGACTCTCCTGGTGTGCACATGCACTCGCTCAGGTACCGACGGGTCAACAGCCCTGAATCGGACCGTTTGTCTGCAGCTGATGGACGGGAAGGTTATGGCCAACGGTGGGTCTGAACTTTACTTTTCAATCTGATCAGATAAATGTAGCGCCGGTCACCTCTAGTCTTAATGTTTATTTTTGGCACCTAAATATTACAATAAATTAATTTATCTTTTCTCAGAATGGACATTCTGGGTTCTCCCTCTCGCCACGTTTACTCATCCCAGCCGGCTCAGATGCTGTCCGTCGACTGTTGCCGTGTCAACGGGGGCCGTAATGACGCTTCTGTGGATCAGGAAGCCCATAGCAACGCCTTCATCCGCTCCGTCCCTCTCGCGGAGGAGGAAGACTTCGACAGCAAGGAGTGGGTTATTATAGACAAGGAGACAGAGCTGAGAGACTTCAACCACCTGAAGGGGGCCGAGCCCACCACATCCGGCACCACAGATGAGGAACCAGAAGAACTGCAGCCTCTGGAGGACGGGGAAGAGCGGCGGAGATACAGGGGGATGGATCCGTCGGTCCGACCCAAAATGTCACATGGAGACCGGACCACACGAGGGATGCTGCCTCTTACGGAGGAGGAGGCGTCGAGGAGGAGCGGCAAAGGCCAGTCGACATCAGTGGAGAGTCCGGTGCCGTCGCCCTGTCACTCGCTGCTCTCCGGACGCCCACGCCGGCGGGAGTCTGATGCCAACGGACCTCAGAGACAGGTAAGATTATGATGTCCGACCCAAATCACTGTCTGACATTTAGACTCACGCCTCACCTCTGATTATCTGATCATCACACATTTAGTTTTCAGATGATTTGCTAGAATATAAGACAGTAAATCTTTGTGGTTGTGTGAAATGGAATTTGTTGGATTTGATTTCAAACAGATTTGTCTCCTAAATAACAAACTCAGTGTGAACAGAACAGAATTAGGTGCCAAAAGAGAAAGAACTGTATTTATCTGTTGTGTGTAGTACCAAAGATTTTATTTTTTTTCTTGATTCTTTTTGTTTTCTGATCAAATTGGTAGTTTTATTCCTAAGAGTGGGACATAAGGAAATATGTGGATAAATACAGGAATGTTGCTGCACCCTGTACACTTCATAATTCTGTCTTTGAGTTTTTGGAAGCGAAGGGTTATTTCTGAACGTTTCACAGGTTTGCTTTTTTTTAGGATGCTCACTAAACATCACATAAAATTCTGCACTAATTCACATTAAAGTTCATTATCATGTTTTAATGTTTGTCATTATCATTGTCCAAAAACATCTAAAAGTTTTCAGCCGTTTCTGACCACAAGGGTGAGCCAAATGACTTTCAGTTTAGTTACTAATTTAACCAAAAGAAAACATTGTAAACCACACAAACAAATAAAATATCTTTAGCATTTTTAAAATGATTATGTTATTGCTTCTCTGCGAACACAGTCACAGCCTTTAAAGCTGAACTGAAATCGCTGGATTGTGTCTTTTGTAAAAAAAAGCCAAAACCTCAAATGAAAACAGATAAAGATGCTCATTTTCCAGCAGTCTTCAACTTTTAAACGTTCGCTGTTCACGCATAAAATCACGCATGACACGCTGGAGAAAATACGAGGCCTGCAGCCGGAGTCGCAAAAGAAGAGCGAGAGAGTTTCTGCGGTAAGCACAGTTTAGGCTAGTCCCTTCTGTTCCTGTTTCCTCAGTTCTGTTTGTCATCCTTTTATTCATATTGACCCATTTTTATCCATGTGTGCTTGTGTGCCTGATGATTCATGTCTGTAATTGTATGCATTCACGTAACTGTTTTCTCATGACACCAAAACTAAGATATGCACAGAATTTGTCATTTGTGTCCAAGCCGTTGTCTTGTACATGCGCACATGCGTCACATCTTATGCGAGGTGGATATGCATCAAGCGAACGACCTCTGCGGAATAAAGAGGGTCTCGATTTTGGCAGCCCAACTCAAATAAAAATGCTGTTATTCCTATAAGCTTTGTCTCTTGTGAAAACTTGTTTCCAGGCAACCCATTGTAGGTCTGTGTACGGACAGAGACTGTTTCTCTCTTTCCTGAGTGTTTGCCCTTCTCACTGCATGCGGGTGGCTAGATTCCATAAATGGGAGTTATAAATACAAATGCTTTGCTTTGATCTCTTTACCTCAGCGCATGTTTCTCTGCTCTCATTTCAGTTCGACGACGACAGGCCGCGCTCCAACCAGCTCCGCCGTCTCGCTTCCTACGTCTTCTCCTCATCCGCGCTGGAGACGGAGCAGTACCCTCACGCCGAAGGGTCTCTCATCCAGCGCAGCCGTTCGGCAGAAAGCAGCCCCGCTCACGGTAACGTCCGCTCGGGTTTGAGGCGACACCCTCCCCTGCAGCCGCCTGGCAGCCCCCGCAGCCGCCACAACATGCTCAATGCGTCCCGGCTGCAGATCCAGCAAATGTTGGCCAAACTTATGAACAAAAACAGCTGAGGAAATGTTCTTCTGTAATGGATGTGAGAGACTGTTTAAATGTTGTTTTTCTGATGCAATAAACTGTAGAGGGCTGTAAGAGAAGCAGGTTGAAATGTATCGCCATGCTTAACAAAACTTCACTGTTCATGTCCTGCAGTCTCAGCGTGATGAACAGATGCTGTAGTTCATTCAGTCACGCTTCGGTGAGTCGACGTCACAGTGGATGTTGCAAACTTTAAAGCTACGGAAGCGTTTTGCCAAATTCTCTTCGTTTTCTGTAGTGTGTCGGCAAAAAAGTGAAAGATTCAGGAGACACCATCTGAGGTTCTCAGGCACATCTCTAGAGGAACCATGTGAAGAACTTCAGGCACCTTTAAAAGAACCTCATATCTCATTTCAAACTTTTGAGTTCTTCAAGAAACTTCTAGTTCCTTCAAGTTCCTTCAAATTTATAAATGGGATACTGTATCTGAGATGTTTTTAAAGGTGCATGAAGTGTCTTTAGAAGGTTCCACCAGTGTGGGCCCTGAGGAACCCCAAAAGGTGCCTCAAGTGTCTCTTTAATATTTACAGTGAACCTCAGTCGCATGTGTTGCATTTCTGCGTTGCAGCTGGAGTCACCCTCAGACTCGCCTGATCGCAGTTCTTTAGCCTGAAGCGACTCGTTGCCTTTAATATGCAAGTGACTTCATTGTCTTCCGTACAGCCGTGAGAATTTTGAAAACTGTACTAGAGATTTTGTAAGGTTTTGTTTGTCTGACTCTTGTATTATTTGTAATTTAGCTTGTCAAACACATTCTGAGCCATAACTAACAGACATGCACAAAAATCTAATTTCTTATGATGTAACGGCGTTGTGCTTCAACACGACACGTTACGCCGGCTGAAAAGTGTTTGGAGTGTCAAGTGGAACCGTAGAATCAAAAGGGAGAAATTACATAAGCGTTTTTATGAACGCTGAGTGGCTTCAAGTCAGCAGTTGAGTTCACAAGTCAGCAGTAGATGAGATCTGAAATTCCTTTATCATAAAGCCAAACATTAAGCGGTTTCTGTTAAACAGCACATTCTTACAGAACCTGCGTTGTCCTCTCACGTATGTTAAACGTATATCATGTTTATATTTAGATATTTAAATACATGCATAGAGCTTTGAATGCACCAAGCGAGCATTATGTCATTGAATACCTCCTAGAGTCTAGATCTGTGCTTGGGGCTGTGTGCACAGAGTTCTGTGTGTGTTGAGTAGCAAAAACATTGTGTGTGTATCTGCTCATATAGGGTCCTTTAAATACTGTTTTCACTATTGCACTTTACAAAGGACGGAGCACCGGAGCCATAGCTGTTTTCACAGCGATGTCAAACAAACGTAGGATTGAATGCAATACGATTTGAAGGTGGTTTGGACTGTTTGTGGGAGAGATTGTACTGAAAAAAATGTGTTTGAGAAAAACAAGGTGTCACAAATGAATCCCTGAACTCAAAACCCAAAAAACATGCACAAGACTTTAAGTGACAGCACAGGCTGAACACAGTGGTGGTGGGGAAACATAAGAACTACAAAGACCATACGCAAGACTACAAAACTTGACAAGACATGGTAACGAAAATGTAGACATGTTTCACAAGGACACATTGTATAACGTGTGCATTAGCAGAAGTGAATAGAGTCTGTTAGCTGATCGAATGATGTAGTTAAACATACAGATGTTTCAGATGTCAGTGGTGGAGATCTTTGTAAGATTATAGTGTTTTTGTGGTAGAGGGTTAGAATTTAAGGTCAGTATGAGATAAGTGGAGATTATTTCATCTGTTCCCACATCACAGTAACAAAAGCTGAAGAAATGTACTTTCATTTTGCACGGCCAAATTGTATTTATACAAATGTTTATGTATTTTTAAAACTGCTCTTATTTGTAAATGCACAAAAGAGGTGTTTACATGTTCTGTTTAACGTGTTAAAATGGAAATTATTATACAAGTCAAAGACTGAATCTCTGAACAAGCTAATGCAAAAAATCTAGCCTACAGTGTGTTTAAACTAGCAGAAAATAAGTTTAGAGAGAGTAAATGTTGCGCCTGTTTTGCTGACATCTGTTGAAGAGTACAATATCAGTGTTAATGTTTTATTCAAGAATTTGGACTGTTGAATTGTGTTGGTTCTGTCGCAGCCATGGCTTCTCATGTGAATGTACTGTTATAAACATTAACAGGCTGCTAAACTCTTGCACTTGTTTTGCACATTTGCTGCGTGTCAGTGTTTAGCTGTAATTTTACAGCGATGATACCAATAATAACAAACAGGGAAAAAACAAAATAATCCTCAAATCTGTTGACGAAAAGGTCCTGGAAGGACAAACATTTAAACCGTTTGCAATTTAAAACTGCTTGCATGACAAAATTTGCTTTTAAAAGCCAATTCGCTGTAAAATTCTGTGGTTTGTTATTTTATTTCCATGATTTGTGTGTTAAATATTGATTTACATAATGCCCAATTTTGTAGCTTAAATATAAGAAAATTATTGTTATGATAAATACATTCAAGGTGTTTCCTTCTATTAACCTTCTGCAAGAACGTTCTTGATAGCTGGGGGAACATTTAGAGAACGTTTACCAACAATCTGAGAACGTTCTGTTAGCTGAGTGGTTGGTCAACACGGCATGTTCTTGTTTAGTTGGCAACATTTAATTAATAAATACTCATGTTTTTTTTACTCTTAGTTTGGTCAGCCTACTATTTAAACTTGTTTTTAAATGTTAAAATTTGTTCTTGTGGTTTAAATGTTTATTTTTGTCATTACAAAATCTTAACCTTGCTTATATGTCCCAGAAGGACAGATTTGGTTTCATTCTTTTTATTAATTTGTAAAGTTAATAGCAGAAATAGCTGCATGTGATGTAATACGTTTTACTCTGTCTGTCACGATGCCTTTATCAAAACCACCTTTCATATGATGAAACTGCTGTATTATAAATCCCTGCATGTTGTATGACATACTTTTGACTACAGGGTCATTCTGTATAATGTGTGTTGGGGAGATTTGATGCTTAGCTCAGTGCTGTGAGATGTTCTCAGATTATTCAATGAACTCTACACATGATATTAATAAACAGCTGAAAAGCAACAACGTGGACACAACATGTGACGCAAGCACGGATTTCTGACCTTATTTAACTTATTTAATATGTTAGCAATTAGCAACTGTGTTCATGTGAACATCTGTCTGTTTTTAAAAGAGAAAAGTGTAAAAATAGGTTACAGATGTTTAATATGGTTTAATATGATCATTATTTAACCAGACAGTTTGGTATTTACAGTAACAGCCGGTTAGATTAATCTGTTAGATTAATGTACCGTAAATATATTTCATTTTCTATCACAGTAAAACTGTACAGGATGCTTGGAATATTTCAAAGCATGTTTTAAACATTTTTTTAAACAAACCAATGTACATAAATATATATATATATATATATATATCTAGCAAAGAGAAATGTGATTTATCCTGTACGCTGTGTTGAAGCATGTTTTCTGATTGGTTTAGTCTGTGTGTTCTGTATAGAAACCTGTACGTTCTGTATAGAAACCTGTATGTATCACTTGAACAAAAATTCGACTGGTTGCTGAAAAGGGAAAAAACACATTTTTGTGCCTTTTTTACGTATGTCTCCTAGACAATCTCTAAAGCTTGTGTACAACTGAAACAAAATTAAACCGTTTAAGAAAAAACAAGTTGTGTGGTTAAGTAGTTTATTTTGATTAGCTGCTGATTCGAAAGTGTTGATAATTGTAAATGAATTTAGCTGTGGGTATAAACTACAAATGAACTTCAGTATGAACTTTTGTAACTGTTGTATGTTCTTCCAGGGTTCTTCTCCAACTGAGGCTTTGTCGCCCACTGACTACAGGACCAAATCTCCATCATCTGAGAAGGAGATGTTCCACATCCTTCCTAAACTGCAGGCGAAGAGAGCCGACTTCCTGACCGTCATGCTTACAGGAAGTCTGCATCAGCGCCGGGCCTTCACGACAACGCCTCCTGAAACGCATGATGAAGGACCTCGTGATGATGATGTCACCAAGAGCGAGTCCAGCAGTGGGGCGAGCGAGAAGAGCACCGAACGTAGTCAAGATGGAGCGCCATCCACTTTAGTGGATGACGGTCCACACAAGGAGCCCAAAGAACCAGGTTCGGTGGCGGATGTAGATCCTGACCAGGAAGACGTCTCCAGGACGCTTGTTTTATTTTCTCCAGGAGACTTGAAGAAGTCTCCAAGTTCTATGAATGGAGCTGAGGTGGATCCGGGTCCGGCACACTCTGATGCTCCTCAAAATGAGCAGTTGGATGGAGGTCGACTAGAGTTGCAGGTCCCAAAGAACTTAAAGCAGGTGCAGATGCCTACAGATACAGAGCAACATGATGCACTAGACCTAGGTCCATCCATACAAACATCTATACCAGTGGTAACCATCTCAATGGTTGAAGAGGCTTCAGTTGCATCACCTCTGTTCTCTAAAGTGGAGCGCACTTTCATACACGTTGATGAGACAAGCCATCAAAATGTTATGTCTTCCAATGGTGGACAGATCTCAGAAGTCCAGGTTGAAGGCAGATCTCAAACAAAGCAGCTAATAGATCAAGATGTCCATTCTAAAATCACATCTCAGCCACTTACAGAAGAACCTCAGGTTCTCAGATCTTTAGATGAATCTTTCACAAAAAAGCACATCCAACAAGATTCATCAAATGATGAAGAACTAAAAAAAAAACCACAAGAAGATCAAGAGGAGAAACCAGAACCTGAGAGGGTGGCATGCAGTGTGAAGCTTCTCAAATGTCCACGTCCAAGAAGCAAGAGCCGAATTCCAATCCTGCTCTCAGAAGAAGACACAGGATCCGAACAATCCATGTCCACCAGAGAGCGAATAAGAAGACAAGCCGTTCAGCAGGACTTGGCTCGCCAGGTTGTGGAACGACAGAGACAGGGTCGCTGGAAGAGACTGAATTCAAGAACTTCATCCTCGTTGTCTTCAGGAGATGAGCCCAAAAGAGCCTCAGAGACTCTGTCCATTACGGGCTCAGAGGAGGACGTTCCTGAGTCTGATGATTCCCTCAACAAGCTCAAGAAAGAAGCTGAAGAGAAGAATGTGACTGGATGGCACAGCAGGATCCCCAGACCAGTCACTCCAGTAAGAAAACCTTTAACTAAACTGGCAGTTGCAGCTTCTGGTGTTGTGGTCGTACCTACAGCTGCAGTATTAGAACAAAAAGCAAGCAATGGGTAAGTAAATTTATGACTTGTTTGAATATGTGTATGTATGTCAATAGATATAATATTAAGTAGCTCATAAAAATGTACCTTAGAAAGTATACATAAATAAAAAGTAACTGGTTTGCATCTTAAGACAAAACAAGGCAACTGAGATTTTAAGACATGCTAGTACAAGTTGCATTCAGTTAAGACAGCTTAAACATGCATTTTAGTTTTGGACTAGACTTAAGCCATATCTGTGAAACTGTGCAAAAGTTAAATTCAGTGTCTTTTTTTTTATTAACTTCAGCCCAAAAGTTGAGTCTCAGTCAACCGCCCCACCGCTTCACCCAAGATCTAAATCAACAGTCTCCCGTTCTGTCACGCCAAGCACAAGCAACCGCATGCCTCTCTCCTGCGTCCCTGCAACATCTCGTCGCAGCTTGAGCGCCGCAAACTGCACTTTCTCCTCCAGCCGCATGACAAGCCCCTCCCCTCAGAGGTCATCGCTGCGGACCGCAGTCAGCGAGTCCCGCAGGCCGCCGTTTGTTCTGCGACCCACCGCGCAGCCAGCGAAGACTAGGACTGCTTCCCGCAACCTTCAACAATCCACCAACGCATCTGTCAGGAATCCAACCAAAGCATCTGCATTAAAGAACACGGTTCCCCTTAAAAGGGACAAAAGCACAAGCACCAATGCAGCTGCAGTGAGGTGAAACACTGCGACTGCGGTTTACTGCAATTGTTTATTTCTCAATTACTTGAACATAATGCCTCATAAACAACATTTTCCCCTGATTACCAAAAGTAACGTTGTAATCGGTTTAATGTTCTTCCTAACCAATAAATCGCTCTTGATTTTGAGTTCTGCACCAAATAATCTGAGGTTGTATGACTGCATCATGCAGTGATTTCATTTTGATAGCAGGTTCAGTGTACACAACAGGTGAGGCGATTTTGTGTTTATCCACTGTAACACGGTGCTGTATTTGTTTGAGCATATTTGATGTTTTTTGAAGGTGTTTTGAAGGTTATAATAAGATAGATTCCACGTGATAAATGGTATTGAAATGATAATGCACTAAAAAAAACTGCTGCCTTTTATTTTTAAGTTTGATCAACTTAGTTGCACAAGTCATTTCAACTTACTGTGTTTTAACTTCACAAAATATTAAAATCAACCACATGCACAAAGCATTACAATATATATCACACATCTACAGTCAACAGACCCACAAATCTGCTGGTCTCTTTATAAACCCGGTTATGATGGAGTTTAGCTTGTTTTCAAGTATTTGAATATACTGCTGTATGCTTGTACATTTTTCAGTATTTCTTGCAGAGAACTCTTTATTTTTATTGGGCAAATGAAATGCTGGTTTTAATTTTGTTTATTATGTAAATTATTGTGGAATCTACAGAATTGTCTCATTTTCTAAGCATGACAAATTGTTAATTATTGTTAATACAAATGATTTTTAAATAATCAGTTTTGCATCTCATGACAGTGGTGAGGCGTTACTCCGGATTTATGTGGGAACAAAGATATAAAATCGTATCGTGTCAATCATGTGTTGTTTTATTTTCTCCATATTAAAGCTATTAAAACATTTGCACATCACACTCAAAATAAGAGTGTGGCGACAGCATAAAAATACTTGAAAAATGTTTAGAGTATTTTAAACATGACATGAGGAAGATGAGGTTTTAAGATGTTTTTGTCCGCAGGCAGCAGTTCACAAACACATGTGAGTGTTTTTACACAGAGAGGATGGTTTTCTCACCGTCGTGCCCTCAGGACTGAACACTGTAAGCACACAAATTTAGAAAACAAAACATTTATGAACAACATACATGAGATGGATGCACAGACTACTTTCCAGTCAGAGAAATGATTGTAAATCTGTGACATATTCTATCATATTTATTTATGTAACACAGATTTTTACTTTACATTAAAAAAGAAAAAAATTAGTGATGCAAATTTAATCAAATTCAATCAAAGATAGCTGCCAATGTTTGTTCTCTTAAAGTCATATACTTCTGCCAATTTGCCTTTTTCAGTCACAGGCAATCAATGACTATATTTTTTTCTGAGCCCTCAAGTGAGTGAATATGAACTTTGAAACACTGAGACTCTGTGAGATGAACAAAGATGATATTGTACCTTATATGGGTCATAAAATGTGTGACCGAGAACAACGTTTTGATAACATAAAGCAGCAGTTTGGCAAGAGAACCCTGTTGCTGTTCCCTCAACCAGAACACAGACAGAACCAGAACTTCATTTCATTAAGAAAATCCAGAATCTGATGGCTGAGTAACGCGCTTCAGCAACAACCCGTCTGAAAATCAGATTTGCGCTCGCTTCACCGTCAGCAATGAGGTTTGAGGACATCTTAGATGAGGTCGGTGGCTTTCACAAGTTCCAGTTTTTGGTTCTCTTCATCCTGTGGCTTCCAAGGGTTCTCCTTCCACTCCACTTCCTGCTCCACAACTTCATCTCAGGGGTGCCGGCCCACCGGTGCGCCCTGCCATACATGAATGACAGCTTTGCAGGGGGCACAGAAGAGAGAAGTCCAGGTGTCTCCCAAATTTTGTCCCTCAGCATTCCACTGAATCCAGATGGCTCTTACAGCTCCTGCAGGATGTATCCTCCTCCGACGGGCTTTGACCCTGATGGTGACCTCACCCTGCTGTATGGCAACTGGACTAACGTGTCGGTACCGTGTCAACACGGATGGGTGTACGACCGATCTGAGTTCACCTCAACAACCGCCACAGAGGTGAGAATAAATCGGTTCCCTTTGCTTTGATGGTAGTTTATATTAGTACTACAGTCAAATGTTAATGATCACATTTTTTTACTATTTTCAAAATAAATTGTGTCTAGATCACAGTTTCACCTGTTTTACCTCAAGGACGTATTTTGTGCTGCGTTAAGGTTTTGGTAACTGAAACTAAACTATTACTGGCATAAAGTACAGAAAGTACAGAAAGTGCTAAAAGAAAGTTTGAAATGTTATAAATAAATACATGAAAAAGCACATAATACAGCTAAAAATATAAAAGAAATGCAAAACATTAATAAACCACAATAAAATTAACTGTATGCTGCATTTAAATTCCCTAATTTTGATTCTTGATGCTGATTGGTCAGATACGACCTCTTGCTTGAGTTTCTATTGGTCATTACATTTTGCATATTAGCATGTGCAGCATCCATCATTGTGTTTGTCCTATAATGTGTCTGTTTATGTGTCAGGCATTATGTCTGCTAATGTACAGAGTTACACATTTAATCATTATACATTATATGATACTCATTATTTTAACACTGACCAGAACAGGTGTTTAGTGTCTGATTTGTTATTTCAGTGGGATTTGGTTTGTGACAACAAAAAGCAAAATCAAGCCCTCGCTACGTTTTTCTTCCTCGGTGTGACCATTGGCGCCGTCATCTTCGGCCAGCTGGCAGATAAGTGTGTTGTGTTGGATTTTTGTCCTTTTTCACCCCCAGCATGTTAAACCTCCTCAGGCCTGAAGCAGATCACATGCCGTCTCTTTATAAAGTTACTATATGTTCCTCTAAACACGTCTTCTGTTCAAACATCAGTAAATGTTCTGTCTGATTTGTTGTGCATAATTGTCTTTACATGGAGAACCGTCTAATGCATTCCCATAGGAATCTTTAAATGTGTTCATTTATGTGCTGTTTGCTGTGGAATAACTCAGTTAACCCGCATCCAAACCGGTTTACGTTAGGTTATCAGAGTATAGGGCACAATTCTTCCCCATCATACAAAGTTACATTTTCTTTCTTTTAACTGTTTAAAATTCAATGTGGTTAAAACAATCTTTAAAATCACTCCACAGGTTTGGACGCCGGCCCATAATTCAGGTGTCGTTTGTGGCCAGTACCATTTTTGCAACCCTGGAGGCATTTTCCACATCTTACGTGATGTTTGCGATTAGCAGAACCGTGTGTGGCGTGGCGCTTACTGGCATGATTTTTACCACAGTAGCTCTGTGTAACTATCTCCTCATCTACAGCTAATGTCATGTCTTCATTATTTCTGGTTACAAGTCAGTAGCTGATAAACCATAATGATGAAATGTTTTCTCAAGTTGTAGGAGAACAACACATGACATACGTCATGCAAAAAGTAGTTCATTCAAGTGAACTGAAGTTCAAAAGCTTTATTATTTGTAAATTGGGGATTTTGTCAGGTGTTGAGTGGACGGATGTGAAGCATCGCACTTTTACTGGAACCATCATCAGTCTGGGCTGGAGTGTGGGAAACATGCTGCTGGCCCTTCTGGCGTATCTCATCAGAGACTGGAGACACCTCGTACTGGTGGTGACATCACCCTGTGTTCTCGGTGTAGTCGCCTGGTGGTGAGTTTTGGAAGTGCAGCTGTAACTCATAGACGTGTGGATTGCAAAACAAGAGAGCAAAATAACTTCTTTCAAAAAGAGGCTGATTTTTACTTCATCAGAATAATCCACTGAGATAAACATTAACAGCAACGTCTCTGATTATCATTAACATTTTCTCTAATCTTCTTCTGAAAAGGTGGATTCCTGAGTCTGCAAGATGGCTTCTGGCCAATGGCAGAGTAGAGGAGGCACAAAAATATCTGTTCAAGTGTGCAAAGATGAATGGCAGACACAGATACGCTGAAACACTTGACACTGCGGTAAATACATCTTTCATGATAATGACAGATTTCACTGTAAACTTATATTTGTCTTACAAAATGAATGATTTAAATATTTAATGTTGACCTGTATAGACTTTAAAGAAAGTAACTATACCTGAGGACACAAACAAGAATCACTCCTACCTCGATCTAGTTAAGACCCCCAAACTGAGGAAGATTGCCATATGCTCTGGGATTTTCTGGTATGTGAAGAAATGTCTGACTAACCAGCTAACAGTTTTAGGTTTAGTGTAAAAACGTTTATTTACAGTTTCCAGGAAGCACTCAACACTCTGTCTTTGTATCTGCAGGTTTGCTGTTTCTTTCACCTACTATGGAATCAGCTTCAACATCACTGGGTTTGGTCTGAACATTTATCTCACACAGTTTGTTTATGGTGTGATTGAAATCCCGGCCAAAGTTGGGACATACTTTGTTCTGGACCGGATTGGGCGGAGGAACGGACAGGCCTGGTCCCTCATTATAGCAGGAGCTCTGATTGGACTAAACAGTTTAATTCCAACCAGTAGGTTCTCATTAGTTCATTTGGGTCCATTAGTTCCTGTAACAGAACTGTTCCTAGAAAACAAACTGTTTATTAAAGCTACAGTGTGAAACTCGTTGACAATAGAGAGGCAACAAATCACAGCTTTTCAACATATAATCACTTCATTTATTACAGAAATATGATTTATTATTCTCAGATTTCTCTGCGGTGCGAACAGGAGTTGCAATCATTGGAAAAGGATTTTCTGAAGTTGCTTTTACCATCGCATACTTGTATACATCTGAGCTTTACCCCACTGTACTGCGGTAATCTTTAATAATATACAATAATGTACATCACTGAGCCATCAGTAAAGATGCAGACACCTTACATTTATCATATAGGTTTCGTGTAACAGTGTTTCTGTGTTTAACAGCCAGTGTGGTTTGGGCTACACCTCATTTATAGCTCGTTTGGGGAGCTCCCTGGCCCCCATGGTGATGCTGCTGGAGGACGTGTGGCGGCTGGCGCCCTCTGTGGTGTTCGCTGCTACTGCGGTTCTGAGCGGGTGTGTGGTCTTCATGCTGCCCGAGACCACCAACATTAAGCTTCCGGATTATGTTCTGGACGCGGAGGAAGGGAGGTATGGGAACAGACTTTAAACTGACAATACAAACTAATGCAAAGCATGAGCTATTATTCCTGCAACAAATACAGTCTGTAACGCTTTACAATTAGAGATTTGTTAACATTTTAATCTGTGTTGATGAACATAAGAATCAACTGCATGTGTTAATCTGTATGGTCGTGTTCATTTCAGCATTTACTGATGCATTTTTAAATCAGTTAATGCACAATGAACTAATGAACTTATATAAACCAGCTTTAAACAGAGATTACAAATGGCTGTAAAATGTGTCCCTGGTTAGTTTGTGTTAGATAATGCATTGAAGAATAGAGCTAATGAATATAAACTTAAAATCTCGTCATATTTCAGGCAGGATGAAGTTGAGCTGAGTGCCATGAATCCAGCGTCTGCAGATTCAGATGAGGAGAACTCGTGACAACTTTACTGAATAAGTATCTTAGAAATAAAGACAACTTTCATCTTTCAGCTCAATGGCTCTCATGGATGGACAGTTTTTAGCATCCGATGCGAGATGAGAAACTGTGACTGGACAGATTTTTTTCTCATATAATGTTTTATACTAACAGCATCAGATGAAGCACAAACGATACCTCTGCTTCTCCTAAATGTGAAATTTAATCATTAAAAAAGTCTATTAGAGCAATTTTAAAATAAACATGTTATTTGTATCTTCTGTCTGTTTCTTTAGCTCTAATGCAATTACTAACTATTTACCAAAAAATAACAACACTAGTTTCTCAAACTAATGCAAGCCTTTGGAGTGGTGAATGAAAACCTGCATTATTCTTGCTTACATTATGCTTGTATTCTTGTGCTGAAAACGTGTATTTAAATCATGCATTTTTGTAAGCAGAGTTTATTCTGCTGGACTTTTGAAATAAAGTGATGAAATTGAAATGTCTGCTATGTGAGTAGGAGACATACAAACACAGACTCACCTATTTATCATAAATTACAACACCTGCAAAAGTCATGACTTAATTAATATTAAGTGATTAATATTTACCATAAATACGACTTTTATGTATAATATATATAATTGTATATAATGTTTATATATAATGTTTCTTGAAGCTGACATGCATGTCCTCCATACCGTTAGATGGCGCTGGTGAGCCGCGCAGCCGCTGCGGTAACATACGCGAGTCAAACACGTTTCTCAACACCTTCATTTATTAAGTTTATAAAGTATGACTGTGAGCAACATGGCAGATCCGCGACGATCTAACAAGATATTTCGGTGTGTATCGTTTCTTTATCCGCAGTTTTAATGATAAAAACGATTGTGGGACGTTCAGTTCATTCATTCATTTGCTCTTAGCATCTAATGTTAGCAACAGTTTAAAGTGACATTATCATTTTTACAATGGTGTGATTTAGTTTAAGGTTTCCTTTAACACATACCGAGTAAAACATGCTTTTATAGTATCTGTGCAATGTGTGTAAAACATTCAGTAAACTGGGCTTTAATAATGTTTTGGCAACGTGTTCATTTCTTATTGTTTCCACAAATTCATGTTGTATATTAAGACAATCACCTATTACTTATATAATGTTATTTTCTATTATTTACAGCTGCGTATAGCACATTT
>JBAJNP010009647.1:4250-17742 GCA_036877545.1 Yasuhikotakia modesta | reverse complement strand
CACAGTACATTCTAAAACATGGGGTTTAATATTTTGGGCTGTTCTGCATTTATGTACACTGTACATTACTAATGCACTATACACATTATTAATAAGGTTTTTATAAAGGTGTCTTCATTTGGCTTTGAATCAAATGGCAAATGTTTGAGAATACAAGTTCTCCTGTATTTTTGGGGAGAAATGAGCTCCGTGTCTCACTCACAAAGAAGCCGAGTAGCTGCCTCTGAGAAGATGTGCTGATGCTGGGGATGAAATGGATGGAGTACTTGCCACATCTGACAAGTTTATCATAGCACTTTTTTTTTCATGTTCACACTTTGACAAACTTTAAAGTGGCTAACGTTAAGCTACTACTCCTGTTTTAAATAGGTGATGTCTTTTATGTGACTAACAGACTAATTAAAATGTAATTTAAAACTAAGCTATTTTAGAAGTCTTGCTGTCCAGCAAGTCTTTTTGCTGTGTAAACGCAGCCTAAAACACACCAGTTTGTTTTTACACTGGAATGAAACTCTTACCATATCACATTTGAATGTAATAATCATCACTGATGTCAGTGTCTTGAAGAAAAGAAAGTGAGAGAGGGAATGAAGGCAAACCTCGTCAGGTGAGATGATCAGTTTGAAGGTCAGCAGGTCGTCCTGGTCTGGGAAAACGATCTCACACGTCTTAGGAAGGTTCAGCTCATTTATGTCTGACACACAGAGAAACACAACATGAACACCAGACAGCAAACACAGAATTATTTTCAGTAAAGACTTAACTGTGGGTTTTTTCCTTGCACACCTTTTAATTAAAAAGGGGCTGTTAAACAGTCCCCTCTACACTAGCATGTTTTGCCAGTCCCAATGCCACACAACAGTTTGAAGCATGTCAAACGCATCTAAAAGTTTCTAAACACACAAGAAGAGTTTTTATTATTAGACGTGTTGTCATAGTAACCAGCAGCAACCCTAAGTGGAGTTTAGTTCTGTAATTAAGTGACACTTGCTGCTGTCAGCTGGAGATGGTGTGTCCGTGACCCACAGCAGCTACATCCACATAATCCGACCCATGACCAAACAATGTACACAGAAAACACAGTTACTGTTATGCCCTGAATTTATTACCTTGCTGTGCCAAAAATGTTCAACACCATCATTGTAGTGTTTGTAATAATGTGACGAGAACTTAACAAATCCCACTGGAGTATTTAAAGGTTTAGAACTGCTATTATTTTATTTTATTATTTTACACAGCCAGCACTCATTGCAGAATGGCAAATGGCAGACTTCTTGTTGGTCTACTAGGACCAGTCTTAAAGTTGTGCGGCTTGATAAGAATGATGAGTATGAACCAGGTTTGGTGACTCACCACGCACTCCACACCCATGTCTTTGCTTTTTGCTCAGGACTAGTAACCAACAACTCTGATGTGTGTCCTAAATTTGTGTTTAACAAAAACACAGACAACCTTTAAAAGAATTATTATTCTTGATGACCAGTAACTTGCTGTTATTACAGTTGAACAAAACAGAGGTTTTAAGCCATTGGACCACAGGATATTGTGAGAAATGACTGGTGTGACTGGACAGTTCACACCTACAGTAGCATTGTGCTGTTTGTAGAAAGGGAGCATACAATCATATTTTGCCAGTGAGAAAAAACAACAATTTATTATAAGTAGTTTTATGAATGACTGAAACAAGATTAAAAACATGTTCATTACTGTGTGCACATTGTAAAATAACTGTGTTCATTACTGTGTGCACATTGTAAAATAACTGTGTTCATTACTGTGTGCACATTGTAAAATAACTGTGTTAAACCTGGTTTGTAGTTACACGACTGTAGATACACGACTGTAGATACACGACTGTACTTACACGACTGTAGATACACGACTGTAGATACACGACTGTAGATACACGACTGTACTTACACGACTGTAGATACACGACTGTACTTACACGACTGTAGATACACGACTGTACTTACACGACTGTACTTACACGACTGTACTTACACGACTGTACTTACACGACAGGCTGAGTCGTTATGGAGAGGCTGACGTATACACACATTTTAACATCAAGTTGTCCAGATGACACCGTGTAATAAACATTAGCCCGGCGGCTAACGCCACTTCAGCGCTTCAAATCCCGTTACTGACCATGTAGCTTCAATATGCGGAACAAAAACTGCTATTAAATCGTCGTGTCCGTGTGTAAAATGAACGTGTGTTTGTGGTGTCGTGTGTTGTTTTTGCCTTCGTACCCTTTTGTATCCGCAGCTGGGCCGCGCTCGCTTTCTTTCCGCCGACTCCCGCTCGCGTTCCCCCGGCGGACTCCTCGTCCTTCTTCTGCTGCTTCAGCGAGAAAAGCTTAATCATCTTCACTCACTTCTGTGCTAAGAAGAAACTAAGGCTGAAAGCCCCGCGATGGTGCGTTTGTTGGGGTGAATGTGCGGAGTGTGTTTTACAGCAGCTGTAGACGGAGCCGGCGTATGGTCGAAATCTTACTCCTCGTAAAATTTCGACTCCCCCGTTGATCTCTACTATCGTTAGGGATAGGCGTAAGGGGGGGCGGGTTTTACAGATAAAGACCAATCGGACAACAGCACCTCGAGCGTATAAACTAATCAGAAACATGGGAGTCCGAATCTGACGGGGAGCAGATTTTTGTTACGCGGTACTTTATTAAGAGTCCAAATGAAGACTAGTTCTGTCTATTCCGTCTCTGTTCCGAATCAGTCCCTTATGATCTAATTCTGCCTTTTTTACTCATATGCACGTCATACGTATACTCATTTTACTCATATGCATAATATATTTGCGCTCTCTCTGAAGCACTTTGATCATCAAAGGAACACTTTGTTAAAAACTAATGTTTTAATAAACATAAATAAGGAACGGTTTATATTAATTATATTATGTTTTAATTTGTTTGTTATGCTATGTACATTATATTGCATTAGTCCGTTACACAAGTATTTATCTCAAGCATTATTTAGGTAGCATTTTGTGGTTATGCGCTGACGGACCACATTTCCCATAATGCATTTCACCGATGACGGACCCAGCGGAGGAGCGTTCGTATTTTTACTCTCCTTTTAACATGTACCATATTTATTTATTTATTTGATTTTTTCAGGAGCAGTGTGGAGTGCGGTGGCGTCGGATTTATTTAGGATACGATCAGTGCTGCATGATCACGGGGACACGATGTATTATGTGACATTACAAAGATGTACAGCAGAGCAACACAATAGAAAAGACGAACAAAAGCCACGTTATCAGTCTCTGATGTTACCGTGATTTCACGCGATCGTTTTGAGAGCCGAGCGTAAAAATGTCAGTGCAGATCGCGGAACAGTGTTTGTACATCAGCACGAGTGATCTGAGGGTTTGTGTGATTTGTGTGTTTGAAAAGCCTCTGGGAGCACATTGAGAGCCTGGGCTGGACCCGGAGGAGAGCAGGAATTCTCAAATAACTGAACTTATCTAGAGACATTGGTATTGCTTGTAGGCGAGAAGTGCTGCTCACGAAACGATGGACGGTGTGTTGTGTTAATTAATGGTGTTTAGTGGAGTCATTCCTGTAAACACGTGAAAGGAGAGAAAAGCAGGAAAGACAAGCCGAGAAACGAGGAAGCGATCCCTCTCTCTTTTCTCTCTCATGGTGGTGGTCTATCATGAAGTGAAAACATCTTTCTGATGATCGCACAAGGAGTATGCGGCTCTACACGAGGTGAGCTGAAGTCTGTGGTCTGTGGTCTGATTATTTCATTAGCGCGGTTAGCAGCTGCTGGTGTGTGTTGTGGAGGTGTAAAATCTCACCTCTCTACAAATGGCTGGGAAGCCCGTGCCAGTGCACCAGACTGAGGTGTAGCTGGTTAGTAGCGCAGCATTGCTTCAGAATGGACCTGCTAACCCCTGTTAGCCAGATGCAGAGATTATTACACAGTAAGGTGCTCCTGCCCCTTTCATGTTCGTGTGTGTTTTGCTTTCATCACAAAGGAATTGTATTAGTTGTTTGGTACCGTGGTGGTTTACCGTCAAGTAATGAGTGTATCTAAAGCTGTAACTTCCTAACGTGCTGGTTAGCGTGTGGTTAGCTGCTCATGTTAGCTGTGTGATTTTAAACCCTGTAAGGGTCACTCCAGTATGGCACAAAAATACTGGGCAGATGTGATTAAAACAAACTGTGTGTGAAAATTCCTTCAGACTGTCAACATAAACATCTCTATTCTCAAATGCTTCACTGTAGATCCTACTGTTGTTAAATTTCAGGCCTACACAGATCATTTCTAATTGTGTAGCTCTTACAAAATTTGTCATAACCATAGTCTCGACCAAAAGTCTCGCCTTTAGTTACTGCAGCTATTGGTGCCTTAAAACTTCATTAATATGACAGCAACATTGTGCAATACGTATAATAATCTGATTTTACTGGAGGAAAAAAATCACTGTCTTGACATGCTTTTCATGTATATATGCTTGGTATTTGCTTGTAAGCAAAGCCTGTTGGAGTGTGCGAAATTATTAACATGAGACAGGAAAAACACAGCACAAAACCTTATTTGTTGTTCAGACATTCCTCCTTAAAAGACATTAAATACTGGATTTTTGCATTAGTTCTTGTATGTATAACGGATCCCCATATGTATGAAAGTGAATAAAAAACAAAATGACACCCAAAACAAAAGTCATCAAAGTGGGACTCTAAAGGACATCTCTGAAAACATCTCGAATACAACTTGATTCACAGGCATGTAAACTTTGTAAAAAGAACAAAACAACTCACAAGGAATAAAACGATGATGCTTGCATCCTTCTGAAGTCATTTTTCACCCTGTGTTGTGACTCCAAATTTCAGGTGAAAATTGTCATTTTGACCCCATTTACAAATGAGTAGATTACACAGTGACTATTCATTAATAGCATTTAATACTTTGGTTTTCCACAGTATTTATGTCCTGTGTAAAAATATCTAAAAAAAATTGAGCTGGAAAAATTTCCACAATTTGGTTGATTTTACATTGTAATATTCATATTTATCACATATCATCACAGTTATATGGTTGTTAGTGTTTCATTATATGCATTTAAGATTGTTTTCCCTGCTGTCCACAAGCTCTTTTAGAATGGACCTGTGCTTTCTATGCCGTTCACACACTAGTCAGGAAGCTAGTTAAGAAATATATCATCAGTTTGGTCCAAGGTTGGATAAAGTAATATGTTAAACAGTCAGGATCAACTTTCACTTTTGTGCTGTCAAACATGGCAGCTGCTGTTTTTTTAAGCTTATGTTTGAGGTGAAAATATGGTTGTGTTATTATCCATTGTATTATCTATGTCAGTGTTTGTGTGATGGCTAACGCATGATGGGGTTTCTCACAGTTGAGTGCAGAAGGGATGTCTGGCAGTAAGGCGCTGGGAGGGGCACGGCGGCGCCGGACGCGTTGCCGACGCTGTCAGGCCTGCATGCGGACCGAGTGTGGCGAGTGCCATTTCTGCAAAGACATGAAGAAATTTGGTGGACCAGGACGGATGAAACAGTCGTGTCTGCTCAGGCAGTGCACCGCGGTAAATAAACACAGAGACCGTATACCTCACGGGTCACGCCCCGCACTACACTTGGCTGATCTTTTATTTAGTTTTTGGTTTTGATCCAGTCATGTAAGCATTGTAGCGATACGGTCTCAGTTTCTTCTCTCTTCACAGACTGACTCTGGTAATGATGAGATCAGATCATACCTTATACTTTATACTCACTTGTTATTGCAGTTATTACAGTAAATGTCACAAATAAATTAAACTTAATCATTTTGTAAAGCTCATGTCGTCTTGAATGGGCAAAGACTCAATCTCCAAACAGATGATTTAATTCAGTATCATCTGCCAAATCACCAGTGAAACCAGATAAAACTGTTGATTCTTGAGCTCATCAAACAAAACCCAGTTCTTCTGCACATCTGCAGCTGGGAGCAGAAGAGTCTTCTAACAGTAAATCAGTAACTGCTGCTTGTAAACGTTCAGCAGCTGTACTACACTGATGGCTGATAATAACACGGCAGAAGCCCAAGGCATCAATACACTCATCCCATGTTTCAGATTTAAAGTTGAACAATGTTAATTGTTTTTTAGTTTAACATACTTTGACAAATTATTTATGGTTCATTTGTTCCTCATTTAAATACATTTTTGTAAGCCTGTAACTGGGCAACAGAAATGGTTTGATTGGAATTATCAGTGTAAACAACAGGGCGGTATATGAAGACCACATGCAATCAAAGCATGAACAGGTCATGGGTTTGCAATAGGAGTACAGTACATTAATGTGAGAGTTGTTTAACAGAGGACGATGTTCTCCGTTCCATCCAGCCGGTGTTGCCCCACACAGCTGTGTGTTTTGCATGTGGTGAAGCAGGAAAGGAGGACACGGTGGAGTCGGAGGAGGAGCAGTTCAGCCTCTCTCTGATGGAGTGCACCATCTGCAACGAGATCATCCACCCCAGCTGCCTGAAGGTCTGTGCTAACGTTCTGTCTACACACCCCAGTGCTGTCTGATGCATGGATCATTTTTTCAAATGGCTGGTGATAACGTGACGTCTGTCTCCTAACAGATGGGTAAGTCTGATGGCATTATTAATGATGAGATCCCAAACTGTTGGGAATGTCCAAAGTGCCACAAGGAAGGAAAAACCAGTAAGGTAAGGATCACGTGTACTTTTCTTCTAGACCATAGCAAACAGAAAGTTAAATCAGTCAATAATTCAAATCTAGCTGTAAGCATGCAGTTACCGTGTAACGCTGTGTGAGGGCACAGCATGGTATTTCTGAATCACTGATGATGTCACTGATCAGCTGAGATATATGGACATTAAAAAGATGACTAAAACCATCACAGCAATGTGAAATGATTTATGACCAGTTTGATGTTGTGGTGTGGGCACAAGTGTTGCCGAGACACGGCCTCAAATCCTTTCTGGCATCTTGCAATTTAATATCTTGACATTTCTCCCAAAACATTGATTTAAGAAAAGGTTCACTAAATGTGTCAATATGAGTGGAAATAGTTAGTTTTTTATTCACTGTTGGTGCATTGGAATGAAGGAACCAGGAAACAATTAATTTTGTTTCTAGGAATTGAAAGTCAAAAGTGTAAACAAATGAAATATTGGACATATTGACTTTTACAATGCAGTTGTATGGGCGGCCATAATGAATGGTCAAGGTGATGTAAGAGATTGTTCATCTTTCAGGATCAGGGAGATGGTTTAGGAAAGAGACGGATGGACAACGGGGAAGTGAGTCGCTGGAAACTGACCGACGATCCACCACCAAGTAAGAAAAAGCCACCATCTCTGGAAGATATGACGCGACAGGATGGACATAAACGCAAGAAAGAGAAGAATCTGCCTCAGGACAGCGGCTCAAAAAAGAAGGCGAGTCAGACGTATTTCCACAACTAATGCGTGTAACAGAACAAACACACAACAAACTAAAAGATAAAGCAGCAAACATCAATACATCAGCACAGTACATTCTAAAACATGGGGTTTAATATTTTGGGCTGTTCTGCATTTATGTACACTGTACATTACTAATGCACTATACACATTATTAATAAGGTTTTTATAAAGGTGTCTTCATTTGGCTTTGAATCAAATGGCAAATGTTTGAGAATACAAGTTCTCCTGTATTTTTGGGGAGAAATGAGCTCCGTGTCTCACTCACAAAGAAGCCGAGTAGCTGCCTCTGAGAAGATGTGCTGATGCTGGGGATGAAATGGATGGAGTACTTGCCACATCTGACAAGTTTATCATAGCACTTTTTTGGCTGCCATGTCCACACGAAATGAACACTTTTGATATCATTACCACCACATACCTGTACATCATTTTTTTGGGGCGACTATTGGACTAATTAAAGTTTGTTTGAATAAGCTTTCCTCTTTGACTATGAGTAGTTGACTGTTGGGGCAGCCCTTATCTGATCTCAGACTAATCTTACAGGATTAGTTCACCTCGGAATGAAAAATCTCTTATAATTTACTCACCCATATGCGTCTCAGATGGATATGATTTGCCCAACATATGTGCCAGTCTTTACCCAGGCATAATGGCCATTGACTATGCTGAGTATCAAGCATTTATAAGCATGTTAAGAAACTCAAGACGCCCGGAAACCTTGAAAATATATAAATTTGCTTTGATGCTTTTAATCATCATTCACTAGGAAAAACTTCATTTATCATTAAGTTCATTAAGTTATTTACATTACATTTTATATTTAATTACTAAGAAGACATTTTTATTCAAAGCAACTTACTAAACTCTCACTAAAAAAGTGATATTTGTGAATTTATTATGTTTCCATGGTGACGCTATGAGTCTTATAGGCGTGTCTTGTGACACTTTGCGGTTATGACGCTAACTGTACCTTATGATTTATAATTTTTAATTTTGCCTCTCATTTCTATGACTATTTAACACATTCATATGCACATTGATTACTTTGTAAAAAGTCTCTCTATAAGTATATTCAAAAATATGACACGCATGATGTGGTTGAAAACACTGAGGAGTTAATGACAATGTGTAGAGCTCATTTGGTTCAGCGCCGGCCACAAACAAGAGCATCTGTAGTCATAACTGTGAGATCAGACGCAGGGAACAATCAAACTCATTTACAAAACTGATGTATGATGCCAAGTCATAGTGCTGAAGTCTGAATCAAGTCCTGAGTCATTGTTGTAATTGTTGTGACTAAGTCAAGTCTAAGTCTATTTTAATTATGAAGAGTCGAATCACAAGTCATTAAATTGCGACCTAAGTCTGAGTCAAGTCGTGTGACTCAAGTTCACAACCCTGCTAAGAACTACTAACAACATACAAACATGCATGCCTAATGTAGTTTTTGAAGTTGCTTTTCCATGCCAACTGTGTTAGTGTTTGCAGTTGGAAGGTTAAACACAATGTGCACCACATCACTTGTGTTAGTACAAATACTAATGTTTAGTATTTACACACACTTTAGTATCATAAAATTGGGAGTAGAGGGTACAATTATGGTCTGGTGGTCGGGTGAATGCTCCCCATATGAAAGTTCACTACATCTTAAATGTAAATAAAAAATGACTTTTTTAAATTAAAATTGTAACAAAAAGGTTGACCTTATGCAAAACTTGTGCTTTTATAAATAATATAGTAGTAGTAATTCTGGTAGTAGTTTTGTTCATAGAACTGTTAATGGTAATGACAGGGCACAACTAAGTCACATACAAAAGCCAGATTGATACAGTGTTTGCCTTTATTATCTGCAGTAATGCATTCAAGTGTACTAAATATATTCATTTAAATGTCTAACCTCTCCGTAGAAACCTCTCTGTATAGCATGATAACTGAAAAATATTTCAAACATCAGCTATTAATTTCCTCTCACATGTAATGTGCATGTACAGGAACGGTTCTAACTTCACTTTATCAGTATTTAAACTCCATTTCTTACACCTGTAGCTTATTTCACTGTTTCTATAACAAGCACGTCACAGATTGTTGGAGATATTACATGCTGTGGTCACATGATTTCAGCAGTCAGCATCATGTACTGTAAACAGCAGCCATTTAAACAACCTACATGTGTCAGTTGTTGACTAACCATTGTTGCCATTTGAAATGTAGAGAGTAGTTCTATGTATTCACAAATGTGTCTGAGTAGAGAGTAAAAGTCATTAATATAATTGATACTCAGTAAAAGATCAAAGCAGGAACAATATGCTTAAGTACAGTAATGAAGTACATTTAATGAAATTCATCACATGAGTGTAAACAAAAATCAGCTCTCTAAAATAAAATACACAGCATGACGGTACTGTCTCATGTTTTCACCTGACTTATGACTTGACTATCTTTATAATGAAGTACTTACATGTTTCATTGCATTGTAGGTAGTTAACGACTTGTGTTAAAAGTATCCAGTGATATATTTCCCAAGTAATTACTGCATATCTGAACCAAATACAGGTGTGACAGATTAAAGTATAGGATGCTAAAGTATAGGATTCTTGTTTATTTTTGCACGACAACAGCTTTTAGTTAAATTTAGTTGGAAACCTATCAATGATATTAGTCCAATCAGATTAGACTGTATTAGTGACAGAATCACAAATCTTCAGAAGTTGGCAATTGGTTAATCACTTGCTTGTATTAAGATGGCTGGCTTGAGAGTCTACAGTATTTTTTTGGTACTGCCTCCTCTATTTATGAACAGTCTCTATTTTTCTCTCTTTTTCTAACAGATCAAAGGTGCCCGTGATAAACACCTTAAAAAGGTATTATTTTACAGACATTTATATTATTTGAAATGAGCAATTAACAGGGACTTTCATAACAACTCTGCTCTTTTTGTAACAGCAGAAAATGAAACCTAACTCCTCTGAAGTAAACGGGCCAAACTCCTCTTCAGCTGGTGGTCACAGCTCAAGTGGACTTTCATCTTTACCGCAGCCCCCATCCCTAACCTCCAGCCTTGACCAGCGCTCTCATCACCGTGAAAAACTGGAGCGTTTTAAACGAATGTGTCAGCTTCTGGAGCGAGTGCGCGACTCCAGTTCCTCCTCTTCATCTAGTTCTGAAACAGACTCTGAGTCTGACTCTGAATCGCAGTCTCCCGCCGCAGCCTCCGAACCTTCCTCTCCAGCCACTGCTTATGGAAACAGCAGTGTCCGTGAGCGAGATCCAAACCGGCGCTTGGCAGAACTGGGCTTCAGTGGCAGTGAGGACTCTGAAGGTGAGAGTTATGTAGCAGAAAAGGAGCCAAACAATGTGGAGGAGGCCCAACCGCAGGGGCGCAGAGGGGAGGCGGCCCACAGGATGCGCAAAGTGGTTATGGACACAGAAGCTGAGGACGAAGAAGGCTTAGGGGACCGGGGGCGCAAAAATGCCACATTGGCTCCACCCTCACCGCTGTCAACAACCCAAGCACCACCCACTGGACATGGACATTTAGCAGGACCGGAGAGTGTTCCCTCCTTCAAGCGCACTAATGGACAAGAGGCACGTAATGGCCGCACACGGGTCGGGGGTCGAGAGACACAGGAGAAGGAGAATTCAAACAGTGCTACTGTCACCAATCACCGACATGAAGCTGGAAAGTCTGTTCGTGGCAGTAAGATTCGCAGTTGCAGCCGCCAGCTCCAGAACGTTCCTTCAAATAAGAGTGTGGGCTCAACGACAGCGGGTTCTGGTACCGCGAACGGCAGCTCTGTCCCACCGAACTTGTGTAACCCTGTCAGCGGCTCACTGGCGCTGCATCCTTCCCAACAAGCCCGCTTGGTGCCCAACCGCTCACAGCTGGTGAAACGCAGCCCCGCAGCCGTTCCCTCACCACCGAGGCCCGTACAAATGGAGCGACACTTGGTCCGCCCACCACCTGCCTGCCCTGAGCCGCACTGCTTGCTGTTGGACAGTGGAGCTTCACACGTGCTGCCGAGGGAGGTCTGGCTCCGTGTCTTCCAACATCTCACTCAACGGCAGCTGTGCGTCTGCATGCGTGTGTGCCGCACCTGGAGTCGCTGGTGAGATATCAGTTTAAAACATGATGATGCACATAATGATGGCTAGGCCATTTTAAAACCTTTATCACTGCCACACTTAGCAAAGAAACAAAAAACACTCATCATATAAAACTGATGATTATTAAGGGATTATGTAGAACGCTTTTTCATGGTCCATTCATTTGCGCCCAAGCACATGAGAATGTGAAGCCTGTTGCTTTCTGCAGGATTATTTTTATTGTTTCTATGTCATTTAACATGCTTTCTCAAATGGGGATTTGGCACAGTGTAACTGTTCATTAGGCTTTGGGGTGGGGCTGGTGAGAGTTAGTTGTTTTGATGAGTTAGTTAGTTCAGACCTCCTGCAGAGAGATTTGTTTCTCATCAGTTTTGTAGAAACATTGAGGATGAAAAATTGTGTGATAGTATGATAAATTTTTGCAAAAAATTGGAAACATCTTCCTATATCTTTTGAGGTCAGAGGTCATAGATGAGGTCATATTACACGGATGAGGTCAGAGGTCATGGATGAGATCAGAAGTCATGGATGAGGTCATATTACATGGAAAAGTGTGTAATTTTTTTAACATATTTACAATGTTACATTGCTTCAAAGCAGCTTTACACAATTATGAGATGCAAAATACACAGAAAAAAATTGATCAGACAATAATGTGGATACTAGATTCATAGTTGGTTTATGAATATACAGACTGAACTGTTAGAAACTAACATTCAGTGTCACATGTAGTCAGTTAACATGACAGATGACAGGTATCATTAGACAGATGTGACGTTCCATCATACACAGAGATGACGGATCATGTGTTTAACATTTTTGTCTCAAAGTTTTAGATAAAAATCCAGCAGCTAAATTGAAAATTCTTCCCCAGACAGCCAGGTGACTGATGCGCTACTGTGTGAACTACTGTGTGAACTACTGTGTGAACTACTGTGTGAACTGCATACATAACATTAGAGCTTGTAAATGTACAAACCGAGCTTACGTACACCATCATCTTTACTGCACTGCAAAGGAGGGTAAAATAAAGGCATAATAGGTGCTCTTTAAAAGTGTTGCATGGTGAGTGACTTTGTGTGTATGTCCACACAAATTGCTTTAGGCCTTTGGCATAAGATGATTCCTTCATCACAAAGATATTTTCAGAGGAATTTACTTATTCTTGGATAAAAACAAACATCCAAAACAACAAGAAGATAGAAGTAGACTGTCAAGTTGCATATGATGGTTGTGTCACCATCGCATCTATAAACTTTGACTAACCCAGGGCTACTACAGTTTTTTATTACTGACTGACATTGTTTGCCTAGTCAGTTATAAGAGATTTGTGTCCCATTTACACTGGCAGCATGATAGATACTCAGTTTTTAAAGTGTACAAGTATAAGGATAGATAGGCAGATAGAAAACGGTAAGTTTTAACATCAATTAGCATGATGTTAGCATACTTTAGTATGATGATGGCATGTTTTACCCTCAATAACCATGATGCTAGCACATTTTGGAATTACTAGCATATTTTAGCATGCTCTTAACACATTTTACCATGATGTTTTAATGTTTTAACATCAATTAGAATGATGTTAGCATGTTAAAGCATCATTTAGCATGACACCAACACGTTTCAGCAAAATGTAAACATGATGTTAGTGCAGTTTAGCATGATGCTTTCTTGTTTTTATACCACCCAGCACGATGCTAGCATGTTTTAATGTGATAGATTGAAATATGGCTTATTCATTTTGTTCTGCACTTGCTAGGTTGCACGTTATTGAGTTACACGTTATTGAGTTACACGTTATTGTTACGTTATTGAGTACACGTTATTGTTACGTTATTGAGTACGCGTTATTGAGTACGCGTTATTGAGTACGCGTTATTGTTACGTTATTGAGTACACGTTATTGTTACGTTATTGAGTACGCGTTATTG
>JBAJNP010009646.1:0-17742 GCA_036877545.1 Yasuhikotakia modesta | reverse complement strand
CAACCTAAAATGCTAAAACAGTTCCCAGATCAATAAATGACACAAATGAAACTGCTGACAGAAATCATTTTTACAGAACTGAGTTTAAAATGAAAAAACACAATGAAAGAAAGGAGCTTTTATTTCATTCAACTGTTAGAACAAACTAACCTAAAGCTACAAGTTTATATTTCATAAGGGTGAAAGGAGTCCTGCAGGCTGTTTACATGCAGACTGTATAAAACTAAACATCACATCTGTAACAAATGACTTACAGTTACAAAGCAACTCTGTAATGAAACAAAAAACAGCTACAGTACAAAAAACAAAACCGTCACGACCCGTTTGTAAAGAGGATTTACATGTCCAGTTTCTGACAGTGGGTTAGTTAGACAAAAGAGTCTGTCATACACGGACAGGGAACAGTATAGTAAAATTTATACACCCACAATATTCACAGTTAATCTACTGGTGTACAGTAAAAATTTATCATTAATAAAAGACAGTATTCATTTTATTCCAACATAACTATGATGTTTAAATGCAATTAAGCCCTAATTACTTCTACAAACAAAAATACTAAAGTTTTTATCTCATGAAGGTTTGACACGTTTATTTCCATGAAGGATGGACCTTTAATAACATTCTGTTGATGTTTTGATCTGACAGTCTTTTGTATAAATGATGCCTCATGTAAATGTAACCTCATAATTCACTTTTTCTTTATTACTTACACATTATTAGCTTCAAACACTAACAATAACACACAGCCTTGCATCATCATCATCAGGTCTTTGTTTGTGTTACTGCCAGCCCAGGGACGGATGCAGGCCGGACTGCAGTGGGAAGTTGGAGCCAGTGGGGGCCGGGTAGCTGCTGAAGGTGTTGGGCTGGGGGGGGAAACTGTCCAGTGGTGATGTTGAGTGAGCCTGAAGAACACAACAGAGACAATGAGAGAGAGATCACAGAGAAAGGTAAACACACATTAACACTGATGCAGACTGTGGTGTGTTGCAGTACCTGCAGGAGAGCAGACTGCATGGCAGTGTTGTGAAGACCAGACAGAGCTGCAGGAGATGCTGCGGTGGAGAAACTGGGCATGCCTGGAGAAAACCCCAGCAGTCCTGGAAAAGCGCCGCCACCAGGAGACTGGAGCCTGTCATCATCAAAACACAGTGAGTGACACTTAGAGAAAGATGAAGGTTTTACTGACCATCTGTCACCAGAAGAACAACATACCCAGCCTGGCCAACTAGAGCAGGGTTGAAGTTAGAGCTGAACGCAGAGGCAAATCCAGGAAGCACAGGAGAGGAGGAGGGCACCCCCGCCGCCGCCGCAGCGACCGCAGCAGCCTGCAGAGGTGCAACCGTTGCAACTGAGGACGAAGCTCCAGGAAGCCCCATTAAAGAGGACAGGACTGGACTACCTGCTGCAGGAGGCCCTGCTCCAAAACCTGGGAAACCAGCGCTGGGACCAGGTGCAAGACCCGGAAACACAGAGGCAGTAGTGGTCAGACCGAGGCCAAAGGGGGAGGAAGGAGTATTAGAGTGAGTGAGGCCTGAATACACAGATGAGGCAGGAGGGGCAGAAACTGAGGACGGGGTGGAAACAGAAGACTGGGCTCCTGGAAAAGGAGAGATTGTTGGAAAGTGTGAGGCAGGGCTGTTTCCAGACTGGGAGCTGAGAGTTGAGGTCAGACCATGGAGCCCAGATACAGAGGGGTGAGGTGACACAGAGCCATGTGGTACACCCACAGGACGGGGGAGAATGCCTGAGTTAGGCATTACCAGAGAGCTAAGAGAAGGGGTTCCAGAACGTGAGGGGCCTTTGAAAGCAGAAGGGACAGGGCTGTTGCTCCCGCTGCCCCCGCCGTGCCGTGCCACAGCGCTGGGGTGCTGCTCGCTAAAGAACGTGCCAGCGGGGCTGTTCACAGCCGTCTGATTGGAGGGTTTAGGGCTGGGGGCAGCAGAGGCTGCTGGTAAACCGATTTGCATACTGGGAGTAGAGCGGCCAGTGTGAGAGGGCATCCCTGAGGGTGTGTAGCTGCGGATGACTGAGTGTGACTGAGATGAGGGGGCCCCGGGAAATGAGTGGGCTGACTGGGGGTCTAAGGAGGTTGGGTAACCCTTCTTTGAAGGTAAACCCATAGCAGCTGCATGATGGGCCAAAGGGTCACCAGTCACCCTGGAAGCAGCGGTGGGGCCACTGGAAGGCGTTTCAGAGCGGGGGTTACCATGGAAGGGAGAGTGAGGGATATTTGAGCTTGGTCCAGGTGTACCACAGGGAGTTCCTGATGGGGTTTTGATAACAGAAGGGGTGTTTCTACCAGAAGGGGGCATGACAGGGAAGGGGGAGGAGATAGGTGTTGTGTGACCACTGGAGTTAGAGGCAACATGAGGAGAACCAGCTGGGACAGGAGGCCCTTTAATGACTGAGGGTGACGGGGAAGGAGCAGGGGACGGCGTTCCAGGGTTCTGGGAGGGGACCATGCCAGGGAAAACTGGAGTGATTGGTGTGGTAGGCTGGGGCTGGGAGGGGCCAGGAGTTGAGGGGGTGGAGCTACGAGCAGAGAAGTTGGAGACTGGATTTTGTTGACTGGCCGGCCGGCTGTAACCTGAAATATGCAACAAACAGCAAAATCAAAAATTATAAGACAGAAATCAGTGGTAAAAAAAAACAAATCATGCACTGAAATCATTAGTGTTGCATTAGAAGATGTGTTAAGAGAAGCAAAATATAACTCAGGAAATCTCCCACACTGGAGATGAGCCATCAGAGACACTGCACAGCAAAGCACTGCTAGATAATGACTTCAAACCCCCACAAGATGCATTAGATTCTAAAATGTCTAGCAAAGACCCTTCTGGAGAGAGTTTTAGGCATGAATAACTGCATGTTATTGGTGCAGCAGGCAGATTTAGAGCATGCTGTGGTGAGGCAGCGTCTACAGACAGCATGTGTCATCACAGCTGCTACAGGCAGCACGCAGCGCTAGCAACAGCACGTTGTACCTGCCGAACTGGGAGGAGCTCGGTAGGGAGGGGGTGGCACACTGGCGGTGATGACCCCGCCCACTGACACCAGACCTGCGTTGTTGTACGCACCTGAGCGGCATCCGGAGAAAAGGGTGAGAACATTCTAAGGTGCACAGAGGCACACGCTGCTGAAACAAACCTCATCAACACTCAAGGTGAAATACATCATGTGACATGCTTGTTCTAAACCTGAGACATTTCTTCTTTTTTTTACAGAAGAATTCACAGCTTCATCCCGTAGAAGCGCCGCCTGTCATCTGTCACTCATACGTTAAAAACAGCATTTTCTTCTCAGGTAAGCTGAACAAAACAGGGTCTTACTCGGAGCGATCGTTGCGTGAGGGCGGCAGGGTGGGATTGGGTACGGCACAGGTCTGTGTGGGTTGTATGTTGATGGTGACTGATACAAAAACAAAATGTAATATAATTAGTCAAAAGAAGATTTATACACCAATCAAAAATTGTTGTTGTTTTGCCATTAAACTCATAATCTTCCAAAAAACTCGTTCACACCGGTTTGCTCGGTCCGAGGATGCGTGCAGCAATTCCTTTTCCATCCAGGTTTCCATCCTCTCCATCTTTTTTGGCAGGAATTCCCTGAAAAAAAGTTCAACAAAAGCAACATTAAAGTTTGAGAGCTGGAACTAAAGCGGCGGTTCATTTACAGTGACAGATATAATACATGCATTTTACTCACAGGGAAGGTTCCAGTGATTTTGCTGGGTTTGCCTTTGGGATACGGATTCCCTGGAATCATCCCACAGGTCGAAATCATGGCGACTGGAGCTTTACATCCCACTTTACACACCTGAACACAAAACCACAACACCTCCGTTCTAGTCCAGTTTCACTCATTATAATCCAGATGAAGCAGAAGGTGGCGTCTGACCTGCTCCAGGATTCTTCTGGCACGTTTCTTCTCAGACAGGTGAACGCGGAACGCGTCCTCCACGGGACGGAAGTTCTGAGCATCTGAAATGTTCCTGTGCAGAGAAGAGAGCAGCGGTTACGCATCCCTGCGTGTCGGTGAGATTTGTGTGTGTTTGTGATGTGTGTGATGTGTGTGATGTGTGTGATGTCCTCACAGCGCTATGAGTTCCAGAACAACGAGTCTGTCCTTTGAGAACGTGAAACAATTGAGGATGTTTGCAGCCTTGGTTGTTGGTATTGCAACCATTTTCTGCAGAAGAAACGTATTTAAATGACGTTATTCAGCTGAACAACAAGACGAAACAAATTTCCTTCAGTGTGAATGAAACTCTTACATGCTGCAGAGCTTTGACTGCTTTCATCTGTGGCTCCGCCCACGAGAAATACTTCAGAATGTCAATCACCTGAAACAGAGTTTTGACGAGCATAAATCTGCAGCTTTAAAACACCATCATGCAGTAAAAAGCAAGTTTTATTATTTTAAACACACCTGCTCACTGGAGAAATAGCCATGGACCTGTTCTATGGCTTTAATTCTCTGATCGGTCAAAACACACTTGAAAACAACCATATAATGTTAATGTTAGTGGTATTTAATACATGGAAAATAAAACACGAACAACTACAACATTTTACCTTCCTGATTTCGTCCAGGACGATGTCAAAGGATTTCTTGTCCATCTTCTCTGTTGCGGGTCTGATCGCTGAGGGACTATCAGTCTCTCCTACTGCATGTCAATGAAAATCATTCATTCACTCACTGAAGCGAAACTTCTTGCAGGAGCTGTTATTGTGATTCACTGTTAATGGGGCCTAAAGTAAATTTGGGGAGACGATTATTGCGTATCTGGCAGGTTCGGGCTGCTAGTCTGTTTAAGTCGGAACCAGCACCACTGACATGAGAAAAACAATAGTCCAGTATTAACGCCGCTCGCTCTTCAAATGCATCGTTTCCCGCAGCTGTGCATGTCGCTTCTCACGCCTGTGTGATTATTAATGTCCACCGTGTGACAGAAGAGCATCGTTTTCTCCTGGATTTGATTTGTCTCTGTTTAATTTTCGCAGTTGTTAGCGTTTAGCAGAAATGCTAAAGGATGGTGTGCGACTTCATTCGTCAGGACCCCGACATGAAAGGATCTGTTCGTAAACACGCCTGAAGGTAATAATACCTGAAAATAAACAATGATCCACTGAAAACTTCGTGAAATATTTAAATTTAAACATTATTTATGAATAATTAAGTCCTCTGTGTTTTTATGCACGGCGAGGATTGGAACCGGCTGGCGTAGGCTATGTATGGATCAGAAAACGGGATATATTTATATTATTTAACTATTATATTAATATGATGTTAATTGTTGACGTTTTGTGTTTTTTAAGTACATATTTATTCAATAAACGGAATAAATGGTGACATTTCAGACAGGCGCAGTGTCAGACACCTAAGCGGAAGTAGACGGCTGCATGTGTCCCATAGAGCCGAATTCTGGTTTTATTGTTGTGATTAAATAATGTGATTAAATGTGATTAAACGTGATTAAACGCACAGGTTTGTTTGGATTGATGGACTTCTTGATGTCAACGAAACATTAATGATCCAGCCACTTTACGAGGCGGGAGAAAAGCGGATTTATTCGTTTGTAGTTCGTATTGTAACAAGTTACGTCCAATGAAATGGAAACACAAATATTATCTATGCGGTTCATTTGTTCGACTTAAGTTAAATACGATTGCTGATATATGCTTTATATTTAAAGATATGCTGAGCATGAAGGGATGGGTTATATTGTGTAGAGGCAGAAGATCTGTGGTTTTGTTTGGCATGTAGTTTTACAGACGACGACGAAAGAAAACATCACGTGTGGAAATATTTTAAGTGTATATTATGTGTAAATGTATATAAAGTCTCCAGACCAATAAAGCTGTTTGATCTTTATTTGTGTTTTGAAAACCTTTAATAAAGAGCATATTTTATAAAAACAGCTGTGTAAGAGATCAGTGAATCTCACATTTTTGTCTTGAACTTCAGAAACGGAGAAGTGAGTTTAAACCTTCCTGTTTTATCCCACAAAAATCACGGGACAAAAGAAAAGCTGTTTTTACAGAAAAGCTTTCAGTCTAAAGTCATGGAATTGAATCTAGAGGCTGAATTGACTGCAGTACATCTGGACAATGTTTGTCTGAGGGATTCCTGGATGTTATCAAGCCTCATTAAACAGAATTAACACTTTCCAACTAGGTTTCAATTATTAACCTTAATGCTTAATATTTCAAACATTTACTAAAACTTCATATGTCAGGTGTCAACATTAAAGCACAAAGAACTACCATCAATACACTGTATTTATATTAACATTTACAAAGACTAATAGTGTTCAAAAGTTTGTCATTTTAGCTAATGCATTAACCAGAAATGGAATCTTATCAAAATAATATCAGACTAAAAGTTAAAAGTTTTTAGGTTGACTCAGAATGTTTCTCAGACAATCATATTAAATCACAATTAAAAGGGCTGCTAAGAAATTCCCAGCAGCTGGTGTTTATATGATCAGTTCAGACTTAAACCCACAGCAAGATCACGCACTTACAAAAGACAAATCAACATAAATGACTGACACATTATTTCTTTATTCAGTTCATTAAACAGTACATCAGATAATCCATTATTGCACAATTCATAAATACAACAATTCTGTTTCCTTCATTACTGCAAATTATTTTCAATTTTCATTTCATTTAAAGCTCACAAAAAAAGTTTTTTCTGTGCCAACTTTTGACCAATCAAAACAGTGTTGACAGCATCTGAATTAAATCTACAGTCTACTTGGATTCCAGTGCACAAAAGTTATTGTATGAAATTACACAAAACCTTTAAAGCAATTAAACTCAATGTACTTCATAATGATAAAAGCACTCAGACCACAGATAAGTGAGAACAAGGTTTTAGCAGCTGTAGTTTCTGTAAGGCAGTAACACCACATGACTGTGATGTCAGTAAGTTTTTTTTTTATCTCAACCAAAGCACTTTAACCAATAAACTGAGAGAAATCGCTGACTTTTTAACACTGTTTTAACCAAATACTTTACAGCTTTTAATTTCACCCACAGTTAAAGTGTGCAAAAAATCAACAGTTTGATGCGTTCTGGAGAACAAACAAGTGTGACAGGAAAACTGCAACTCAAAACCAACCAAACGAAGAAAATGAAAAGTGCTAAATTAGTGCTCTGTTGCCCCTTGGGTTCAAACAGCTGGTTTGGTCTCAACTTAACACAATGTCTTCTTAAAGTGTACGATCTCTCCATTAGCATCACGTAGCACATCACACTGTGCCAGAAGGTCAGATCTTCCACTACGCAGGAAGCAGATAAGTGCAGTCTTACAAACGCCCTCGCAGGGCTCTGAAGCGTGACCTTTATGATTAAGATACCAGAACCTTTGGAAGACTCGATCATCATTTAGAAATGCCTTGATCAAACTGTCAAAGTCTGATGGGAAGAGGGTGGACAGACCGTAGGCCTCTGAGGCACGATACAGTAAAGTCCACGACGGGTTGGGGTCAGGGTTCACGGGTAACTCTGGGCTTTTTGATTGGCTGTTGGCAAGCGTCAGGTTAAGTATGAAGGTCTCGTGATCCAACACCATCCGACTGCTGCCCGTGTAGTTTCCATCCACGTAATACACGCGATATCCTGGGTAATAAAAACAAATAAAACAGCAGAGTAAGAGGCGGTACATGACTGACTGTTACTGAGGTAAGAGTTTCAGTACCTGGGTTGAGGTTGATGTAAGTTGTGACACTCGGGGCGATGAAGGCCACACCCAGCGGACGGGTGAGAGTGTCTTCATCATAAAACATCTGAAACTCGTCCACATGCGTGTGTCCAAAAAACTGACCAGTTATGGTGCTTTCATACCTGAGTGAATGAACATTTGACAATGAAAAATACAGAAATCTTTCCAGTTTGGTATGACTCAGCAGTGTGTGGACTCACCTGTTCACTATATGATAATAATTCCAGCTCCAGCTGCTCAGACAGAGTCCAGGAGGAATGTGACCAATAATGTGGACCTAACAGAACCAGATTCAGAGACAGAACCAGAGGCAGATCTTCAGATTTAGGTTCAAAAGCAGATTCAGTCTTGTTTCAACCATTTCAAGTAAAGTTGCGAAACAACAGTCACACATTTTATTTTAGCTCATGTGACTCAGATGCAACTGTCAGAAAACCTCTAACCTCAAATAGCAAAGCTAATGTCACATAGAGACTTGTTAAACTGCTGCAGCTTAAAAACACTTTAATCCTGCAGACCCAGAAAACCTGGAACCTCTCTCACCTTCTCCCCTCTGTCCTCTGAGCCCTGCAGGACATGAACCAGCCACTGCAGCTGCTCTGCTGGATCTGTGGAGTTCACCATCAGCCAGTAGTTCTCTCTTGCACAGAAGTTCATGTTTAAAGACACAACCCTCAATCCAGGCTGAACCTCTGCTGTGTAGAAACCCCCTCGCCTGCAGAACAGACATTTACAACACAATTAAAACATAAACAATAGCTATACATCTATTTAAACAGCTAATTTACTGCCAACTCGAGTAACAGTTCCTTGTTAGCTTTCCTGTATTTGTATTATCTATTTGTATTATTGTATTATTTGTGAAATGAATTATATCAGTGCTTTTCTGTGTATGTCATTAATCTGTGTTTTACTTCACCTTACAGTCTTCAGAGCATCTTTAGGTAACCAGTTTCTCCACTCCTGCGCCATGGTGTCGTACAGCCAGCTAGATGAGCGGTTTCCGTGAACGAATGGAGGTGGAAAGCTGTTGACCGGGGTGCTCTCGTGATTTCCCACCGCAGGGAACACCGTCACATTGGGCCCCAGGTATTTATACACGAGTCTGGAGATGGTGATGAGCTCATTTAGCTGTTGGGCTCTGGTTTGGGACCAGACATTGTGTGCTGGAATATCTCCCGTCCAGTACACCCAGTCCCACGGGCCAGATCTGGCTACGTTCTGCAGAAGGTTCTCAATTGTGCGCAACGGGAGGTCACACTTGCCATAAGTTCCCCAGTACCCGGCGCCACGGTGTTTCCGGCTGGCCCTTCCGGATTCATTTCGACAGCAGAGGGGCTCATCGCAATCCGCAAGGCTCCCTTCGGCGTACACCGCATCCCAGTGAATATCTGTGAGGAACAGGATCCGGTTCTGCGGGGAACCCTGTTTAGGAGGGGTGGGTGGCGTCACCGGGGGTTTAGGGACAGACGGCAGAGACACGTTCCAGGGGGCATAAATGTCAAAATGACCACAGGAGGGTCCCACCAGCAGGGCGCAGGCCTCCGACGGCCAGAGGAAAGACTCCTGCAGCGCACGGATGAAATCTTCTCGGAAGAGTTCGGTGATGTCCCGGCACACATGGGGTTCAGCAAGGTGCAGGCGGATACAAGCTTCTCTCACCGCATGTGCCACTCGCTCCATGTTTGTGTCACTCTGTTAAAAAACAAGCACACGTTCAGGAGAAAAATACATTTGTATTTATTTAAAGCTGTAATCTCTAACTTTATATTCTCTACCACAATCTCCCTCCAGTAACATTGATCATATTTCCTTACTTATGTTGAAGCCAAAATCACACAGTGACACTCAGGGCAAAGTAAGATGCATGTGCGCAGTAAATGAATTGTGTTCATTAAGATAAAACTCCTGCTGTTTTAATGCACTAATAAACATGTGTGTGTCCTGCCATCACATGTACTGCGTCTCACCAGCAGCGCGATGTCAACGGTGGTGAAAATGGCTTTGCAGACGCTGCAGGACACGTTGTGCCAGTTCAGTCCGGCCTTAAATCGATCCATCTGCTCCACGAACCTCAGTTCTCGGGGTTCAGCTCCTTCAAGGGGGTACGAGGAACCCAACGGTACCGAAAACCACGTCCGAACCATCAGACAGACGCAGATGGTGGAGAACCTGAACGCTGAAGATGTCATGTTTCACTGCGTCACATCACATGAATGCTGTAAACGATGAACAGTCGTACTGTCGGTAAACAGATGTAAGCAGTAAATGATAAGTTGCGGGTTCGTGTTTTGGACGCTGTCGCACTTCCACCGCGACCCGACGAATTTATACAGCGCGTCAGCTGACGCATCACGTGACCGGCTGCACACGTCACTTCCGGCGGACCTCTCTTAAACAACCACAATAATGCTGCCATCATAAAACTAAACATTTTACCAGCTAAACGTTTTATTGTGCAGATTAATTGATCTTAAAAAATAAACCCAACTGGAGACATTCAGCGCGGCCAAAACAGTTTATTTGTTCTCATCTTCCTTTAGTAAACTTTTGTTACAATGAATAAAATATAAACAAACCAAATCTTAACAATAAAAAGCTCAGAGAACCGTGAGCATAAGTTATATAATCAGTCCTTTCCCATTAATACAACTGTTTGTTTAAAAAACATAAATCAAAGAAAAAACAACATTAATGCAAGTCAATGCAATTTCACTCGTCCCATGACATACCGGCGAGCAGAAAGAGGAACTCTGAGAAAGATAAAGTGAAACAGATGTAGTGTTTAGAAAAGCAAAATAATAATAATAATGCAAACAATGGCAACCCAGTGTATCTGCCCATAAAAGAACATATGCGTACAGTATAAAAACACTGATGTTCACATGTACAGCACACATGAGAACACTGGAGCAGAACCCTGGAGCAGAAGTCGTGTTAGTTACTGAACAGCACAGGTTAAAATCATGCATTTATCATGGGCCTGTAGCATGAGAGATCTCACATCTGACGTGACATCTGTAAAGGGTTTTAGCTTAAGGTACCGTCCGTCTAACACAAGATACACAACTCCCAGCTCCCAGAGGGACAATACAGTCATGACACAACAAGCACTTTTGTCTGGTTTGAAATGGTTTCATTATAAGGCATGAATGGCACAAGCTATTATTACTATTGCACTGTGTGTTTCAGCTCAAGAGCTCATCAGATCTCAGGCACAACTCAGTCTTTAACCTTCAGACTGTTGCTATTACAGACAATAACAGACAACGACACGATGACATACTAACAGCTGATGTTGCATAATTTTGTTTTGCATTCAGTTAACACAGAAAGCAATAAAACCTCTTTCTTTTGGGCAAATGGCTCTTAGGATGGACACAAACACACATGAAAGTCAACAAACTATTCTAAGGGAACACTGATGTCAAAGACGTGGAAAAAGTTCCATAAATTTTGGGGAGAACCGTTGAAAACATTCTGTTAAATGGCTCTAGAAAAGAGGTTTTGAGAGAGGCGAGTGTTGTTCATTACCATACCAAAGGAAGAGACCAATCAGAACATACAAATGCAAAACACACATTATTCAAAGATTGCATATAGCGATATATGAGAGCACGAGCGTGGCTTTGAAATGTTCAACAGTGCTTCAATCAAGTGTTTTAGCAGAGAGCTACAGCGGCTTCCAGCACTTTGGTGAGTGGTGAACTGTTAAGGCAATACTGTGAACTCTGTTCAGAGGGGGTCCGGGGGCCCCTCATTTGTCCTGCATCTTCTCCAGGATGGGGACGATCATGTCAAATTTGGGCCTCTTGGCGGGATCTTCGTTCATGCAGATCTTCATCAGCTTGCAGATGTGGGGGGAGATGCCTGGTGGGATGGTGGGCCGAAGACCCTCTAGTGACACCTGGTTAAAAACAGATTCAGTGAGACGATATGAAACCTGTTTTTTGGGTTCATTTCATCTGGACTGTTCATGGGTAACAGATGATGAGGATGACAGAAGACCTGAACTCACCTTCATGCCAATCTCCATGTTTGAGAGGTCAGCGAAGGGCACCTCCCTGGTGACCAGTTCCCATAGCAACACAGCAAAGCTCCACATATCGGCAGAACGCCGGTTGATCTCCTCTGGCTTCTTCTGCAGAGCTGTGAGAACCAAAGAGAGAAGAATGAGACGAACAGGAGATCTGACACCATGAGAAGACTGAGCGTGAAGGAGGGAGATGAATACCTTCAGGTGCCACCCATGCAGGAGAATACATCCTGCCTGGACACTGGAAGGAAAACTTCACATCTGCCATGCTTATCCTGGCGGTCATGTCCTCATCGATCTGATGTCATCATTACAAACATTTGTGTGAACACATGTTTCATTGGTGGATCATTATGATGTCAATGAGACAAAAGAAAGAAGCTGGATTATTAAACAGATTTCATTAGTTAGAGTCATGTAGTGTCAGTGTAGATAGACTTGTGGTTGTTTCTTGTGTGTCTCAGACGAGCGTGTGGTTGTATGATCATTGATGGTCAGTTTCTCACCATCACACTCTTGCTGTTGAGATAATGTCGAGGGATCATGGGCTCCAGCGTGTGCAGGAACGCCATCCCACATGCGATATCCAGAGCAAACTTCACAGCCTGCATCTGATCCACCACAAAGTCTGCATGACAGGAAATGACATCATGCAAAAAGAAGTTGTGGAACAACGTAACTTCTGTCTCACCATTTACAGAACACCTGAGACCCACTGACAACAGACACATCTCCATGGAAACAGCAGGTGATGCATGTGATGTACTCACTGGTGCCCTCGTGTAGCACATTGTAGAGGGAGCCGTATGGCATCCAGTGTGTGATAATGATGGGATGAGGGGCTGGTGGGGCCTGACACGCCCCCAAAACAGGCAAAACATTTGGGTGGGAGAAGATTCTACAGCGGGGAAACACAAAGATGGAGAGGGACACACACACACAGATTTTAACACACACACATAATGTAGTCCCTGACAATGCATATTTACATTAACTCCTACTGCTTGACTCCGCCCACCTCAGTTTGGGGTATTCCTCATTGAAGTCGCGGCTCTTTCTGGTGGTCCATTCGCGCACATGAAGCATTTTGATGACGATCTCTGTGCCCTGCCAGCGCCCCTGCCACAGCTGTCGAGGGAACACACACCAGAGTTATACAACACTCCACAGCAGCGGTCCTCAAAAACTGGTGTAGTTGTGAAACTAACTCACCTCTCCAGAATGGTTCTCATTGACCTTGGCTAACATGGAGAGCTGCTTGTAGTCTATGCCGGCGTGTTTGTTCAGCGTACCGTTACCTACAGAAATAACACACAACCCTTTAGAAAACATTGCACACGATGGAATGATGACGCTAAGTGAGTTTGTTCACAAAGCATCTCTGTTCTTGATGAGTAACAACATGTTCATCAGGTGTTTGGAGGTCTTACGCGGTCGGGTCCGAGTTGTTCCCTTCCAGAACATGTCTTTAAATGGAACTTTGGTCAGATTTTGTCCTTGTTTCTCTGCCAGCTCTGATTCACAAAAACAACAGAATTATCTCTTCAGCAGTTGTTAGTATTAATAACAGACCTTTAAAGCTACACATATATTAGGAGAGGGAAGATTTTACCCTTCAGTTTTGCAGCGAGCGGCGGTTTGGCTTTGTCCAGCGGAGTTTCTCCGTACTTGTTGCAGATGCTCACCTGAGCTCCGTTACTGACCAGATCCTGCGCGGATGACAACTGATGAACGCTCAGTTTTCCCTCTCAACGTTTTTAAAGTGCTGCTCATTTTTTTACATACAATAAAAATAAATGAGTTCCAGTCATTTTCCAGCAGAGGGCACTATAGACTCACCTCAGCAACCAGGTCATGACCCCAGAAGCAGGAGTAATGGAGAGGCGTGTTGCCGTGTTCGTTTGCTGCATTGGTGTCGGCTTTACACTGGATCAGCTGTGTACACACACAACAGAACAAACCAGAATCTGAATTTAGATTAAAGTAATTAAGTGTCAGTTATTTATTCCTCATTTAAAGCCAGTATTTAAAAGCTGTCAGTGTTTGTTTAATCTCTGTGAGGGCTGTGATCTCTGTGGCTGTTCAGATGCAAGTGTGTGTGTGTAAGAGTGTGTGTGAAAGTGTGTGTGTGTAAGTGTGTGTGTGTAAGAGTGTGTGTGAAAGTGTGTGTGTGTGTTTAGCTGTCACCATCTGGTCACACCTTGGTCAGGATGTCACGGTGGCCGTGGCTGGCGGCCAGGTGCAGGGGTGTGTCGTCCCCCCGGTTCATGACGTTGATGCGAGCCCCTCTCATGATGAGCATGTCCACCACACCGGACCGGCCCTCACGACAGGCCCAGTGTAACGGGCTGAACCCGTGATCGTCCCTGTGAGAGAGAGAGAGACGACAGATCACATTCAGTAAATGGATAACTAGTAAAAGAATGACATAAGGGCAAGTAAACATATTTTGGAACGCTGTCTCTTTAAATCAGTGACATCTGATGTGGGCTTAGTAACTGTCTCCAGTCAGTCTAGTGATCACGCTCTCAGCTGTCTCTCCCTCCAGCCAGTTAAATATAACCTGTCGTTAACCAGCCCGTTCCTCCAGGTTATACACTCTCTCACTGCGGACACACTCGCTGAATGTACAGTGACTTCTGTTTGAGTCCATTTCCTCCTCAAACCGCAGCCAAACCGTTTCAGCAGGTCGTGTTTGTGCTTCACTGCTGCCATGGAGAACAAACAGCTCATAACAGATGTGGGTTTCTGTGAAAATCTGCTTCTGCTAATGACCTCAGCATGGAACTGGTGTGGCTGTACGACACCATAATGTCTCATTCCAAAGCCATTCATTCTACAGTTTTCAATCAAGTGTTTGTTGGAGATCTGGGTGTGTGTATTACAGTAGGAAGTAACTCAGTAAATAGGCTGGTCAGTACCGCGGCTAAACTTAGCACTCACACACACACTCACACACACTTACTCAAACACTCACACACACGCTGCAGAAACTACAGCAGGAAATAGAGGAAGTTATATTCAACACTTCACAGTTAGCAGAAATCTCCTCCTGCCTTCTGAGCGGCTGGACATGTTGTGGTCAATTCATACAAAGTTACTCTTGCTTCCTTGTATGGACAAGAGAGAGAGAGAGAGAGAAAGAAAGAGAGAGAGGGTACTGTACAGTATTACAAACAAACAGAAGCAGATAATGTAAACACTGACACTGGAGTGACACATTTAAATCTGCAGTCATACAGTTAAACTGAACAGTCATTGAAAACTCAGCAGGAAATAAAAAAGGCAAATATTGGTTTATAAAATGTAAAGGAACGAGCAGCCTAACAGATCAAGGAGGATGTGGGTGTTGTGTTTGCAGACAGGGCAACTGAAACAAGTAAAAATAAAAAAAGAGAAGTTTTACAGCTGTGAATGTCCTCAGCTGTTTTCTGGCTGGGTAAAGCTGACAGGTTTACTGTCTGTCTGTCATCACAGATTCTAACCTTACATTCATTCTCTGCTGTTCTTTTCTGCTTCTCTGTCAGCTCTGTCTACACAAATGAAATAAAGCCATAAAATCAGTTCAGTTTCTCCAAGACTCAGATTTTGATCATCTGAGAGAATTCACTGAGCGACTGAGGTGTGTGAGGTGACATCATCGCTGGAGAAGTGAAAAACATTAACATCAACTTTGAAGCTTGGCACAAATTACAAATTTCCACAACATCACACCTATGTATGGATGTTTCCCAGCGGCCATCTTACTGCAACAGCATAACAACAGCCATGTATGTCTGCTATTTCCTGTTTCCTGTCTCAAACACATGAGGTCATGACATCTGAAGCTTCTCAGAAGAGTCACACACTTCATTTCTTATTATCAGTGTATGTGAACATAGTTCAGCACGTTTCCACCAAACCACAGTGAAATTATTCTCTCAGACTATCAAAACACAAACTCAGCAGACGAAAGCGAAAAAGCAAATCCATTAGCTGGAGTTTCTTCTATTTGTGGACAGGAAACCCAGAGATGGCAGAGCAGAAATGAAATCACAGACGCGGTTCGGCTGAACTCAGCATTCTTCAGATGGTGAGGTCATCGCATGGAAACTATTCGGCTCAGCCCCTGCATTCAGAGTCACACATTAAACGCCACACCACACACACACACACACACAAACACACACACGCTTCCCCTCCAGCATCAGTCTGTTTGTAGCAGCAGGTGATGTGAGCACAGAAACTGAAGTTATTTTACAGATTTGAGGTTTTGTGTTGGTCTACTCCAACATTTTCTTTACAGAGTCACTTAAACTCAAACTTCAGCTGTGTTGAGCACACAGGAAATGTCAGATAATGATCGACTGTCCCTCATGAAACGGTGGATAATGTAACTTTTTCTAGCTGCTTCTTCTCTGCAGTAACTCTGTCTTCTGACAGCAGCACGAAGTGTTCACATCATGTTTTAAAGCTTCCTAGCTGTTCTGGGATACATTAGTTAAGAGCAGCCGATCGCAGGAGGGGGTTTGGCTGAGCGGATGGTATGTAATGGAGGTGTGAGGATCTGCTCTGTGTTTTCTCTCAACCATATTGGGCTGCAGTTTGAATTCTAGTTCTGGAGACGTGTGGAAAGTTATTCACTGTGTTTATAAGATAAAGACAGTTCTGTTATCTGCAGCACCAAAAACAACATCTACAACACATCAATCAAACTAAATCAAACAAAACATCTAAATGTAAAGTAACAGAACTCCATATCAGCTCTAACTATCCATTTAGTTATTAATAACTAAACAGAACTTAAAAAATGTCATAATGCCTGCAAACTAAAGGACATGACAGAAATCTGTCCTCTGTGAGTCCACAAACAAACCGAACCGCTGGCGTTCGGACGGCCGGGTCTCCAGAATGACTCTATCTGAACTGCACAGAACGTCCGTGAATATTTACCACATGCCTTTTCTACTGAGCCTAACTAAACCTAAACTAACCCACAAAAGAACAACCATGAAAGTCTCAACAACCACATGAGCGCACAGTAATCACCATAGCAACAGCAGGACCGACCCGACGCTGGTGGCACTCACCCCTGGTTCAGATCGTTCTCAGTGTTGTCCAGCCACAGCCGGACGGCCACCGCGTTTCCTTCCCGACACTGTGTGAAGATGTCATCCATCTTCTGACACTAGAACTTCTGTCCTGAACGAGACGTCTGGTGCAGGTGATGACAGGACATCCAGGGAAGGGTGACGGAAACTCAGGACACCCGTCTGACGTCGGCTCTGCCTGGATGAATCGTGAGACGTCACTGTTGTACCCTGAAATGATTTGTTCTGTTATTATTCTCTCAAATACAGAGATTTGCCTACAGAACAGAAAACATGATGTTTTTAATTATCTTCATGTAGTTTCTGCTTTCAGTGACAAACTCTAAACCCATATAAAAAGAAACAGCTCACCGGTCTGATGGACTGACATGATGACAACATTTTCAGTTTGGGTGAATTAGTCTATTTATTTAGCAGACTTTTAAGTGAAGGGTGCAAATGTTTGCCTGTTGATAGCTGATAAGCACAGCAATCGCACAAGCCTCAGCCTGCGAAACAAACGCCTTATAATATAATAATAAAAACACACTCTCACGAAAGCCAAGCAGCTTTCTGCCAACAGTGAGTCTGTCTTCAGTCCAAAACACACTTCAGGTGAGGAGCTGTCAAACCAGCATGTCTGTACAGAAACACACTTATACTGGGGGAATAAAAGACACAATGAAACGCTTATTAAAAATGAAATGGAAGGTGATTTTAATACCCAGAGCTATCAGTGTAAAGCTCTGCATCTACATGCTGAGTGTGTCGTGTTCAGAGTCTTAAGAGATTCACTTAAAGCAACAAATGCAGCTACAGACACATATAAACACACAGAAAACAGACAGACAAATGTGTTAAAGCAGACAGATAGAGAGACAGGACAACAGTAAGACAGAT
>JBAJNP010009645.1:0-17742 GCA_036877545.1 Yasuhikotakia modesta | reverse complement strand
ACTTACCGAGCGTCTCTTGAGAAGCGAAACTGCACGTTTTTCGTCATGAGACCGGCGGGTCTTGCCTGAGCCCCACCGGAAACGCGCCTCCCTGCAGGAAACCGCCGAACCCTTCTTCCTTTTATTGGTAAGTCGCATTCAGCGGCTCGTCTGATTGGTTGGCAAACGTACCGCGTCTTTTAAACGGGTCCAAAACCCCGCCCAAAACACGAACGAAATGAGTTCTCTAACCAATCAGCGGTGACCCTTAAAGCCAATTAGTAGTGCGTCATAAAACCTGTTCGCGTATTCATCCGCTGGAAAATGACGTGTTACATATGACATGCGGAAAACGACACCCAATCCATATATAAGAACATTAAATGTAAAAAAGGAGAATATATTAAAATATTTTTAAAAATGAGCTATGAAAGATATTAAAAATATATTGCATCACTGTTTTAATGGTCTCGTCTAATCGCGGCATTTCACATCACAATTGCAATGTTCAAGAATAATTACATTTAGCTGAATCAAGCTGTGAAGTGTTTCATATCTCATATTGTTTGCATCCATGTCCTGTGAACTTATAGTGTTTGACAAGAAACTGTCGTACTCCGTTGTAAGCGCACGCGTCCTGCAGGGGGCGCTGGCTGCACATATATACAGATCCTTAGGTTACTAAACGCTGATGTGTACAAGCGTGGAAAATCATGTGTTCGTGTATTTAGCTTCGTGACACTAGAAAGCCAATGACATATGGGAAAATATTTTGTGCTGTAACCCAGTGAACATATAACTTTGCATTTCAGGTTTGTTCTATTTGACAAATTGTAAACTGATTTACACAAACAATGCACACACAAAAATAAATTAATAAATGACCTCAAATCGTGTGAGTTAGGGTTAGGGTTAGTTAAGTAATCACTACACATCATTACACAAGTAAAGTCAGACATTTACAGCAACTTTTCCAATATTAAATATTTTTACTGACTAAGCTGCTGAAAACACTGTTCTGTCAAGGTTTCAACTGTCTAGGATTTATTACAATAGACTAGTGTTTGCTAGTGTTCACCTTAGAGTTTTTTCATTAAATGTTTCACCACCTCTTACCAGAAAATTCTAAACTGATTTGCTAAAACCTTTAAAATGTAAATTGTGTGGAAAAGTGTGTTTTAAATGGATCATTAGTAAAGCTAAAAAGATCTGGCATAAAACATCTTCCTGTACCTGGACAGGTGAGAGTTGACCGTACTGAAAACAGTTCAAGCTCCAAACATGTGACAACATGCCAACACCTACAGCTTCCTCAGCCTTCCTCAGTAGGCCTTCACTTTTAGCTGCAGCTGTTGTGGTCACATCCTTCTTGTCTTCCTCAGTCTTTGGGTGTAAACATTGATAAACAATTTGCAAAAATGTTGTCTTGGCATTTCACCTTCTAGCTTCTTAAAGCATCACCTCAATATCATCATTAGAATGAATAAGAGAACAATTGTATTACTAAAACGAACACTTGGTTTATATATGGTTACGACTTTAAATCATCTTAACCTTGAGAAAGTCTTGTTATGTGAATGGTATCAGTTACTAGAGTTCAGACATTGTTAGGGTCTTATGTTGAACATCACTTTAATGTCTTTGGCACCACAGTACAGCCCAGTTTAGCTGTGGAGAAGCTCTCAGATGTCACTGTGATACTGCTCCAGAGGCCTTACAAGCCTTTCATGTGACAAAGAATCAAATTTGGGCACAACAGCTGCCATTCTGCTGCATATGGAAACTGTTGAGGACAAGAGTAAAAAGAACACTTGTTGCTAAACCTTCAGAAGGTATGAGAGTTTAAATGAATGAGAGTTAACAGTGTGATCCTAATATGAATGCTCCTAACAAGAATCCATATTAACCTGAACTAATGATTAATCCTCATTCATGCCTTTTCATATGTTAACTTTTTTGTTTAGCTCTAATAATCATTACTGTAAGAAGTCAGTAATCATTAGCTGTCTATGTTGAAACTATTTGTATTATGTATTTTATCTGTATTGGCTGATTAATAGTGTAATAAACAAAGGAATAAACATGAGCAATTTGGTCAACTATTGGCTAATATCCTTCAGATAAATACTCAATACGATTTAAAACATTTAGGACAACATTGCCATACATTTCTGTGTTATATATTTAAGAAAGAAATCTCCAGATAAAATGTCTCTTCTATACAAGTTTGTTTAAAAGTAAAATAAAAAAAAACATAAATGATCAAGTGAATTTTGCATATGTTGCTGCAACCTGTGTAAAATGCTTGTTAAGTTCATATTGTATGAAACCTTTAGGGGATGTGATTGGAAAGGCATTGTAAGACAATGCCATCTGATGGGCTTCAGTGACCTTATTTATCTAACTCTCAAGTTTAACATATAAATAAGTACATGTATTACATTTTATATGTATTATATATAACTCAATAACATATTTACTTGATTGCTTTCATGGTGGCATAAAGACTTACACATGTATCAGCATGTGAACGGGACAGCTTTGCTTTCGCTTGCATGGACAATGGAATGTGTCAAACAGTCATGTTCCTTACAAAAATGCACAGATGGCAAGAGGCCCAACATTCAATTCTAAGGTGCTGACACCTTATAAAATGGTGCTGTGTGATCAATAAAATTCTAAGGCATCAACTTTCTAAGGGTTGTCATATATTAGAACTTTACATAAATATAGCTGGTTGGTCTGATTTGCCAGTAAAGGTCACAAGTGTTGTGATGAAGGCTTTGATATCAGTTGTCACTTGCTTTAATATGTTAATATGTTCTCAGTCTAATCACTCCTGTTTAACAGAATATGAAACTAGTGATTCTATAGAAATGTTTCATTAGATGTAAGCAATATCTGTGCTCAATTTGATTATTTGTTGCAGTTTTGTGTTGTTGACACACAGTGGTGGACCACAGCATAAGGTAACAATTAATATTATTATTTTACTTTACGTTTCCATTGCTTGTATCAGTACATTACTGTTATTGGTGGTAAAATTGACATTAGTAATATAGAGTATAGATGTTCTCTGTAATTTCAGAAAATAAACAATATGGCAGGCAGGCTTTATTATTTAAATACATATTTAAATTTATTTTTATTACAATGTAAAATGTAAAAAATACATATTATATATGTACTTTTAAACATGATTTAAATATGTAAGTAGTAAAAGGTATAATTTAGTCAAATTGCATATTTCATAAATATTGAGTGAGAAGTTAGATTAAGAATATATTTGAATTTGAGAAACTCTTTATTACTACATATATCAGTCTTTGGCTTTAATGACATCAGCGACACTGGAGCTACATAGACAAAACCTGATGATCTGTTAGGGTTAAGGGTTTCAGATAGCGTTCATTGTGCTCAAATCAAGAAAGGCAAAAAATGTAGCCAATTGTACAGCGTTACTGTAACCCAAAGCCTGTACAGGATTTACCAACAATATACATGCTAATAGCTATGCATTGTTTCTATGCAAGTGTGTTTGAAACAGCAGAGAAACAGTTACTGCATGCCAACCACATTTTGGTTTTCATCAGTTTATTTATTGTGATACATTGAAGTTATTCTTTGTAAAACAGAAAAAGCTACACGTTGGATATCTCACAACCTTTTTCATTATTGTTTGGTTTATTGTTTCTGAAACATTTTGTTACTGTTTGAGGTTACCTCTTATGTGCTTGTTGTGTTTCGTAGTATCATACTGAGCTTATTGTTTTTGAGTGAAAGTATTAAGAAGAAATTACACAAACAATGCAGTATGATAGATTGCTTTTAATGGATGCATGAAAAGACATAGCACAAATACAGTAAGTCATATTTTATGCTTATTGTAGGGGTGATGTCTCATCTCTCACAACTCTGTATCTTCATTCTTCATCTTTGCTCTTCAGAAAAACAGAATTTAGGTTACATTTATTTTATTGAAAACATTTTTGTGGTTGTTATGCGGTTGCAATATGTTCTGACAAAAACAAAAATACCTTCCCAACTTCACGGCTCTTGGCTCTGAGCTTGTTGACCTGGGACTCAGCGATGTCAGCACGTTCCTGAGCCTCCTCCAGCTCATGCTGCACCTTCCTGTACCTGGACAGGTGAGAGTTGGCCTGCTCCTCCTGTAATAGTTACACAAGTGATCCAGCCCATTAATTCAAGTTCGTTGTCATGGCTCAGACAGTACTGAAAACAGTTCAAGCTCCAATCACGTGAAAACGTGCCAACACTTACAGCTTCCTCAGCCTGGCGCTTGTAGGCCTTCACTTTTAGCTGCAGCTTGTCCACCAGATCCTGCAGTCTGGTCACATTCTTCTTGTCTTCCTCAGTCTTTGGGTGTAAACATTGGGGGTAATTCTCTTAAATTATGAATATATTGACATTAGGTCATATCAGGTTCTCATATTCATGTGTTGTTTTACCTGGTAAGTGAGCTCTTTCACCCTCCTCTCGTACTTTCGTACTCCTTTTACAGAATCAGCACTACGTCTCTGTTCAGCTTCAACTTCAGCCTCCAACTCACGCACCTTCAGAAAATAGTTTTACGATCAAAGAAGACATCAGAATTTCATGAGAAATTTCTCTGAGCTCTAAATCACTCAAACCTACCCTGGACTCCAGTTTCTGGAGCTGTTTCTTTCCACCCTTCATGGCCAGATTCTCAGCCTCGTCCAGACGGTGCTGGAGGTCTTTCACAGTAACTTCCAGGTTCTTCTTCATCCTTTCCAGGTGAGCGCTGGTGTCCTGCTCCTTCTTCAGCTCCTCAGCCATCATAGCAGCCTGAGACAAAAGTTCAAAAACTGGGTTTACTGTTAGGGTTTAAGGTAATATTAAACTAGCCATTAGACACAGAAATAAAACAAGGTGCTTCAAGGCAAGAATATAATGCTATAGAAAATAAAGTAAAAAGTAGGAAATAAAGTAACGGAACAGTGCAAACACTGACATCGGTGATGGCCTTCTTTGCTTTCTCCTCTGCGTTTCTGGCCTCCTGGACAGAATCATCCACCTCACCCTGAACCTGGACCAGATCAGCCTCAAGCTTCTTCTTGGTGTTAATAAGACTTGTATTCTGTAAAACATCAGGACCTTTAAGTCAGGAAGGTTTTGTCTATTTAAATGTGCATTTTTCTTATCTTAAAACTTAAGTTCTCAGGATGAACTTTGTAATCAATTTTCATACTTGAGAGTGCAGCAGTCCCACACGCTCACTGGCATCAACCAGCTCCTGCTCTGCCACTTTGCGGCCTCTCTCCGTTTGCTCTAGTGCAGCTCTCAGCTCCTCGATTTCTGCCTGCATCAGGTTATTCCTGCGCTCCACCATGGCAACCTGCTCCTTCATGTCCTCCTGTCCTCTGAGAGCATCATCAAGATGCAGCTGGGCATCCTGGGGCACATTTAAAGTGGCAATACTGTTGCAGCACATATTTGGTTTTCGTTTCAGTTCATTTCAATTCAACCTTTGAAGACTGTTCACAGATTCTACAGTGGGAATGTTACCTTGAGCTGGCCTTGGACATTTCTGAGCTGTTTCTGAGCTTCAGCAGCCTGTCGGTTGGCATGGCTCAGCTGAATCTCCATCTCGTTGAGATCTCCCTCCATCTTCTTCTTGACTCTCAGGGCATCATTTCTGCTCCTGACCTCAGAGTCCAGAGTGCTCTGCATGGAGTCAATCACCCTTTGGCTGTTCCTCTTGATCTGCTCCATCTCCTCATCCTTCTCTGCAAGCTTCCTGTCAATCTCACTCTTCACCTGGTTCAGCTCCAGCTGGACACGAAGAATCTTGGACTCTTCATGTTCCAGGGTGCCCTGATGTAACGTAGTGAAGGGTTTTGTTCATATACAAGAATTAAGTTCATATACATTAAGTAGCAAGCTTTTTGGTTTCGGAGTAGCATTACCTCAGCTTCTTCCAGTGCAGTCTGGATCTCTGCTTTCTCAGTCTCCACTGTCTTCTTGGCTTTCTCCAACTCATGAATGCTCTTGCCAGTCTCTCCAAGCTGCTCAGTCAGGTCAGAAATCTCCTCTAAAGGTGCAGAAAAGTGTAAATCTTACCATTCCAGTGCTTTGTCTGAATGTAGACAAATAACAAATAAATTACAAATAAAAGAGGCATTTACGTTGCAGATTCTTGTTCTCTCTCTTCAGAGTCTCCAGCTGGTCAAGAGCTTCCTCATAAGAGTTCTTCATCTTGAAAATCTCAGTGCTGAGAGAACGAGCTTCTTTCTGAGCACCTTCCAGCTCAGCCTGACCTTCTTCATACTTCTGTTTCCAATCTGCCAGGACCTGACAATGAAAGAAATGTCATAATAGTTAAATGGTCAAAGACCACGGATCACATTTTTTTAAAATAATAAATAAATCATTTGAATATGATTGTTGTCTTACTTTGTCAAAGTTTCTCTGCTTCTTGTCCAGGTTGGCAGCCAATGAATTTGCTCTCTCCACATCAATCATGAGGTCCTCTACTTCACCCTGCAATCTCTGTTTGGTTTTTTCCAGAGAAGCACACTTGGAGTTCACAGCCTCAATAGATTCTTCAGCTTCCTGGAGACGCTGGGCCAATTTTTTCCTAGGATATTTGTATGTCTTTAGGTCTTGGTCTAACAAATGTGCGTTGCTATTTGAGATATATTAAACAATAAATTTTGTGCTGTATTTACTTGGCTTCCTCAAGCTCTTCAGTGCGCTGGATAGCATCAGTCTCGTATTTAGTTCTCCACTGAGCCACCTCGCTGTTGGCCTTGGACATGCCGCGCTGAAGTTCAGCCTTTGCCTCCTGCTCCTCCTCAAACTGCTCTCTGAGCAAATCACAGTCATGACGGGCAGACTGGACTGCATGGGCCAAAGCGTTCTTGGCCTACAAGGACACATACGGTTCATTCTAATCTCTATGCAGTGCTTTACTACTCAGAATTTTTTGTAACCTTACCTTCACTTCTTCCTCAATTTGCCTCTTTAGCTCCTCAATTTGCTGTGTATAAGCTTGTTTTCCTCTAGTTAACTGTGAAATAAGGGCTTCTTTCTCCTCCAGTTGCCGACTAAATTCACCTGGGATAAAGGTGACACAAGTATTACCAAAACACAGTATAATAATGCTTTTACCTGTTTATTTCATTAGTTGTCTTATATACACTATCGTGTCTCACCATTCTCAGTCTGAAGCCTTGCACGTTGAGCACTCAAGTCATTTAATTGTCGAACATTTTCATCATTCTTGGCTTTAATTTCACTGAGTTGATCTTCAATGGTTCGACACATCTTCTCTAAATTAGCCTGTCAAAACACAAAGTTGGACAAAGGCTTTGTTTAAATGTGCGTGTGAATGACCCTCTAGTGGTGTTGATGTCATTACCTTTGATTTAGCCACAGCCTCCATGTTGCTTGTCAGGTCATCAATCTCCATCTTGTACTCACTCTTCTCCTTCTCCAGCTTCTGCTTGACTCTCTGAAGGTTGTCAATCTGTTCTCCCAGCTCGGCCACACTGTCTGCCTGTTTCTTGCGGAGAGCTGCTGCCGTAGCCTCATGCTGCAGGGTAGACTCTTCCAGATCTCTACGCAGCTTCTGGAATTCGGCTTCTCGCTTCTTATTCATCTCAATCTGGGCAGCAGTGGCACCACCAGCTTCCTCAAGCCTTTCGCTGATCTCTTCAAGTTCCCTGGAGAGATCAGCTCTCTGCTTCTCCACTTTAGCACGAGCAGCACGCTCAGCCTCAATTTCCTCTTCCAGCTCCTCAATACGAGCCTAATATAAAACTATTTAACTTGTCATACCCATGTCTTTCCCACGTAGATATTTCACTGAATAAAAAAAAGAGATATTACCTGAAGTTCTTTGATCTTCTTTTGAAGCTGGGCTCCCAAAGACTGTTCATCTTCAATCTTACTGAGAAGCTGACTTATTTCAAAGTCCTTCCTGTTTAAAGAAATCATTGTTTTGAAACGCATACAATGGCAATACCCCTGGAGACATGATGACTTCTGATTACAATGCTATTAAAATCAAGCTTCCATTCACTTTTTGATCTTTTCATCTGATTGCTGTTTGTCATTTTCCAGGTCCATTATGGATTCCTGTGTCAGTTTCAGATCACCCTCAAGCTTTCTTTTGGCTCTCTCCAGGTCCATACGGAGCTTCTTCTCCTGCTCCAGTGAACCTTCAAGCTAACGTTATAAAGACCATGCATTAAAATCTGATACACAAAAACAGAACTATAAACAATACCTCTCATTTTCTGATAGTAGCCTTATTCTCAGGCCAAACATCTTACATCATCCACTTGCTGCTCCAGCTTTGTCTTTGCTTTAGTCAGAGTGTTGACTTTGTCCTCCTCTGCCTGAAGGTCATCAAGGGTCTGCTGGTGGGCCTCTTGTAGGGCTTTCTTCTCCTTGGTCAGCTTGGCGATGCTCTCATCCTGAGAGGCCATCTCTTCAGTCAGATTTTTCACCTAAATGCACACATTGCTCAGTCATATCCTTTTTTAAGATTCTACAAAATAATCCATGTATAGCATGTCTGATTAAAATATGAACCTTATTTTCAGTTGCATGTTTCTCCTTTTCCACTTTGGCCAAGGTGAGCTCCAGGTCATCAATGTCTTTTTTCAGTTCAGAGCATTCATCCTCTAGTTTCCTCTTCTTAGCAGTCAGTTCAGCATTGATCTCCTCCTCGTCTTCCAGTCTCTCTGTGGTCTCTTTAAGTTTGGCTTCAAGTTGGATCTTGCTTTTGATGAGACCTTCACATCTCTCTTCAGCATCAGAGAGATTTTCAGCTTCCTGTTTATTGGAATATATAAGTTAAATGTTTTGTTGCTTACATTTCTGCCTTTAAGATCCATAAATTGTTGAAAAAAAACAGCAATACATTTACTTTTAGACATTTACACAATACGTACAGCTGATACTTGCAGTTGAAGGTCATTTTTCTCCTGCAGGAGAGACACCATTTTCTCCTCAAGCTCTTTCTTTTTAGCTAATGCTTTTGCAAGATCCTCCTTCATTTTCTCAAAATTTTCTTTCATTGCTGCCATTTCTTTCTCTGTCTCTGCACTCTTCAGAAGAGGCTTGATCTTGAAATACAGCTTCATCCATGGCCAGTGTTTCACATTCATGAATGAACGGATGTTGTATTGGATGGAATAAATTGATTCTCTGTATAACATGTAATCAGTCAGTGTCACTTTTTGGAATCATGCCATTTCTGTTCCAAACACTTTTGTAAGTACATTTTACCTCCTCTCCATCATTTTCACAAACTCTTTCCTCATGACGTATCCACGACACAGAGCCTGAGTCATGGTAACCAGCGCTGCTAGTTTCTCATCTCTCATCTCTTCAAGAGTACCCAACAGACCAGCTTTGAAAAACACCTAAGAAATATTTGAAGGATGTTAGTAGTGTCGAGACAGTCTTTAAGAAAGTATACTTCATGGAGATTTAACCTCAGTCATTTGGGTTGTTGCTCACCTTAGTGTGCCCAAATTTGTACTGGGTGTGGTCCACATCAATAGAGCCCAAGAGTTTCTCTGAAGCCTTTTTGTTGTCAATGAACTGCCCCTCAGGGATGACGCTAGCATTTAATACTTTGTATCTGGAAAACATTCAGGGATGTTTCTTCAAGATGCACAGATGGTGGTACATCAGGTGACGTTTGACAGAGTGCAAAAAACACAGAGAGAGATGTTTACCTCTGCTTGAAGTCACCGTAGAGGATTCTGCTGGGGAAACCCTTTCTGCAGATTCTGATGCCCTCCAGCACACCATTACACCTCAGCTGGTGGATAACCAGAAAGTTCTCCATCAGGCCTGAAATAAAGATCTTTCATTGATCAATAGATGTTTGAAAAATGATTGCTGCATGTGACACACCATAATTCAAGTTTACCTGGAGTCTTGGACTCATTAGGAATCAAGCAACGCACAAAGTGAGGGTGAGTGCTCCTCAGATTAGTCATCAGCTTGCCCAAGTTCTCCTGTGAAGATGTTCATTTCATTAGTGCTTTCATCAACTTTTGATCAACTTTAGTTTCTACGTTAACAGAGATCGTTCTCATACCCTAAACAGTGCAGACACGGTCTGGAAGGAACCACCCTTCTTCTTGCCTCCTTTCTTTCCACCACCTCCTTCAGCTGTTTGGTGTCAAAGGTGTACAACTCATTGTTACTGACATTGTGCTGCTGTCCATAAACACATTTAAAAAACACCCCAGTTTATGCCCCAGTCTAGAAATACGTTGTTTTGGTGTTTATACCTTCAGTAGATGCATGAGCAGCATACAGAAAGGCCAGCTGTTTGAGTGATGACTTCTGATAAAGTTGCACAACAGAGTCATTCAGTGGATCTTTGTTCTTGTCCAACCAGCCAGAAATGTTGTAGTCAACAGTGCCAGCGTAGTGCACCAGAGAGAAGTGGGCCTCTGCTTTGCCTTTGGCAGGTTTGGGCTTCTGGAAAGCTGCAGTCTTGCCAAGATGCTGATCATGTAGCTTGTTTTTGAAGCTTGTGTCTGTGGCTTTGGGAAACATGCACTCCTCTTCGAGGATGGAGAAGATGCCCATTGGCTGTTGGAGAAATATGCTTATAAATATATATATATATTTATATTGTTTAGATAATATAGATAAAGTCTATTCTTCACCTTCTCAATGAGCTCAATGCAGGCAGCCAAGTCCATTCCAAAGTCAATGAACTCCCATTCAATGCCTTCTTTCTTGTACTCCTCTTGCTCTAATACAAACATGTGGTGATTGAAAAACTGTTGCAGTTTCTCATTTGTGAAGTTGATGCACAGCTGCTCCAGGCTGTTGAACTGAAATTTCAACACAAGCAAGTTCTTAATACCAACATTTACATTTAGATTCTGATGCCTAGAAAGGTATTAGTAATGCTCACATCAAAGATCTCAAATCCAGCAATGTCCAGCACACCAATGAAGAACTGTCTTTGCTGCTTTGTGTCCAACATCTCATTGATACGTATGACCATCCACAAGAACATTTTCTCATACACTGATTTGCAGAGAGCTGAGACTGCATTATTCACCTGTGTTAAATAATTTGTGCAACATAGGTTTTAGTATTTCTCAAGATCTTCTGAAAAATACATCATTTTAATAGTTTTCTGCTTTTGCTAGCTACTGATTAGGTTAGTAACCACCTGTGGAACAGTCTGGCCTTTGGTCACAAACTCGTTTCCGACCTTCACCCTGGGGTAGCACAGAGCTTTCAGCATGTCTGCAGAGTTCAGGCCCATGAGGTAGGCGATTTTATCGGCCACTGAGGAAGCAGAGTTTTCCAGGTTAGCTTCAGACATTAAGCTATGTTTCAGTGGTGATATGTAGACTGTCTATGCTGACAAAACATCTCACCTTCAGTGCCATCAGGCTCAGCTTGCTCCTCTCTCTGCTTCTGCTTGAACTTCATGTTGCCATGATGCATCACAGCACCTGTTAGCTTATAGATTGCTATTTTCTCATCAGCAGTGAAGCCCAGAATGTCAATAGCTGTCTGTGGTGGCATACACATATACACATTAGAGAGCCAACCAAAATTTTCTTTACATTCATTAATCAGTTTTTCTCTGAGGGTTTTATTTCTGTATGTATTGAGTTTAATAGTCAAGCTGCTGTCTACATACATCTGTGGCGATGAACTCCTCCACATCATTGATACTCTTGACAGTGATTTCACCCTGACTGATCATTGGATAGTCATAAGGATTGGTGGTGATGAGCAGAGCCTCTGTGAGAATTACATGTGCACTAGGTTAACAGGATCCTTACACGCTCTGTTTAATGAAACACACCACTGTAGATTTCTCACCCAGCAGTTCTGGTTTGTGTCCAGTCATGAGCTGGTAGAAGATATGGTAGCTCCTTTCAGCAGACAGCTGGAATGTTACTCTTGACTTTTCCAGCAGATCTTTACAACAGAACGTTTACTGTCAATGAGCAATCCACATGCTGCTTCAACAACACAACATTTATGTTTGATTGAGAACAATGTGACTCACAAGTTTCAATGTCAGCTGAGGCCAGTTTGCCAGTTTGCCCAAAGTGGATCCTAATAAATTTACCCTAAGGAGACACAAATTAACTAACTGGCCAGTTTTTAACAGGTAATAGAATTAATACATTTTATGTGATCACAGCAACTTACAAAACGAGATGAGTTGTCATTCCTCACTGTCTTGGCATTACCATAAGCCTCCAGCAGGGGGTTGGCTGCAACAATTTGGTCCTCCAATGAGCCCTAGGTATAGTTTTTGAATTAGTTGAAGCACAAATAATTATATCAGTTTCTGTTATCTTCAAATACTCACAAACCTGCATTTTTCCAGCGACAGGTTCTGCCTTCTTCGATCCAGACATTGCACCAACGGTTGCAAAGTACTGAATGACACGCTTTGTGTTCACAGTCTTACCCGCACCGGATTCTCCACTGGAGGTTCACACAAGATCATGAAATACAAAACCACAATGAGTTTTTTACATGTATTATATCCCGAAAATGTAAGGTTCAACAGAAAGACATGTACTCACGTAATCAGGACAGATTGATTCTCACGATCTGAAACAAGACCATTAAGATCATGTTAAGTGCTACAATTTCCATGAAATAATGAAGCATTTTTACAGTGAATCCTGCCAATATAAGCAGGTAAATTAACATATTTGGGGACTAATTCATGTCCAGACTCACCAGTGAGCATGAACTGGTAGGCGTTATCAGAGATGGAGAAGATGTGGGGTGGGGCTTCAATCCTCTTTTTGCCCCTGTAACCAGCCACAACAACTGCGTCGTACACTGGCAGCCACTTGTAGGGATTGACAGTGACGCAGAACAAGCCAGAGTAGGTCTGAAACAGAGACAATTATCCAGCTTTACGGTGAAACCTCCGTCCTCTTATCAGGAATAAACGGCGATTAACTTACATAGATCATCCACGCAGCGTAACGCTCTTTGAGGTTATACAGCACAGCAGGCTCATTGAGGTGGGTCATCATGGCCATGTCCTCAATTTTGTCAAACTTGGGAGGATTCATGGCGAAGATTTCATCTTCTTTTACCGTGACAGTCTGGCAATAAACAGCAGCAGTTATGAAGATCAGTGTTTGGTCCACATAGTTTAATAACTTGACTCAATAAGCACATTTATACTTACTTTCCCACTATGCGTTTTGATGGTAGCTTTGCCACTCTCTTTACCAGTAAGAGTTCCCTTCAGGTACATCTCATCTGCATCTGTCACAAAGAATGCTGTTTTGGCATCAAAGGGGGTGTTCTGAGCCTCAATTCTCTCCCTCTCTGGCTTCCGGAGGAAAACGGCCGCCGGGCCAAAACACTCCATTTCACCATCTCCCATGGTGGCACTTTACTGTGGAGTAAAACACACAATAACATGCTATTAAACATTGACTTCAGTTTCATATTGCATTGTGAAGTTATATTGTTCAATTTCAAACTTATCCACAGTTTCCTATTTGAAAATATTTGATGCCATTATTATACTGTCAATATCAGCAAATGGATTTACCTCTTTGATGGTCAGGAGGAAAACTGCAGCCGTCAGGTTGTAAAATCTTAAAAAGAGAGAGAGAGATAAATAACATCAGTTTCTGAAATAATGTGCATTTCCATCATAGCATGTTTCTCAAGATTAACAGACACAGAAACTCTCATGTTATGATGAAACACAAAAGGTCTGTTTCCCACCTTTGCTGGGAGTCTGTGAGTCTCTGAGGCTCAGCAGCTCCTTTTATAATGTGTCATAACTGAGCACTCAGCAGAACTGTCCCGCTACATTTGGTCATGCTTTTTCACCTGCTGTGATTTACTTGCTGTCCTAATGGGGATTCGCAAGATGTTTTCATTCACTGACTTCAGTGGTTTACTGTAGCACGTCAGAATATAAATACTGTTATTAGTTATCTCAATTAAAACCACAGAAACAACAACAACTACATACTATAGTCAGATTAAAAAGTCTTTTGGAAAATATTTGTATATGACATCAATGTCAAGATTTACCCTGTAAACGTATATGTTAACATCAAAACTGTTGGAGATCATTTGATACCACTGAAATCTTTATAATGAAAGGAACTTGGCACAGAGGAGAAACTTGGTTCAGATGCAAAGATCACAAATGTCACTTATATTTAATTTCAGTGTGACAGCCAGAACTAGTTTATAAATGTGCTAACCGGCATCTTCTAGTCACTAGCGTGTTAATAAAATGATTAATTAATTATAAATTGTAACTTTTTAATTTTTTTTAATATATATATATTTTTTTTGTAGAAATTGAAACTTCCTACATTTGCTTTACATCCAAATGAGGTTTAAAACATCTTGCTAGATTTAAATATGAACTGACACAATTATTTACTAATGTTTATACAACAATCATTTTGTGTAATCTGCTTATCAAACACATTCTGCAATGGTGTGAAAGATGCATCGCAGTCTTTAAAATGGTATTTTATACAGCAGCAAAGCCAAGTGGGAGTCCTGCCACTTAAAAAACACTATATAAATGAAATGGGCTTGAACTTTAATGTTCGTCTTATGGCTTCAAGGGTTATTAAGTAAATACAATACATTTGATTGAAAATATTTCATTCAACTTAATAAAATTCGATTTTTCAACATTTTTTTCAACGATTTTTCACATGACGGTTTCCTATCCAGAATCACACAGAATCTTGTTATAGTAATTATAATAATATTAACTTACGATGACATTATTATATAGCATTGCAAAGGTTGTGGGTTCGAAGCCCAGGGAAAACAAACCAGCTTTGAAAAACACTTATTTCTTCTGATACCATTTCAGCAGAATAAATAAGTGTGAAATCTGCATATTTTCTGCAGAAATCAAGTTTACCTGAAGTCCTGGGTTTGTAAGAAATCAAGCAGCATACAAATGAGGGTTCCATTGATTCCATTGAAGGGTGATTCTCATTCCCTAAATGGAGTAGGCACAAGGAACCACCTTTATCTCCTCTCTTTCCATCATCTCCCTAAATTATGATTAGAGCACCTAAAACAGAACACTTTCCCAAGTTATTTATGCCAAATGTGCTATTAAGGTGATAGTTCATCCAAAAAAGAAAAATTCTTTCATCATAGACTCATTTCAAATCTGATATTTTCTGAAGTGCCACCAAACAACAGTGACTATGTATGGACGCAAACCCAAGACATTTCTTCAAATAAGTTTGGAACAACATCAGGGTGAGTAAATGATAAAAACATCAATCAAGAAAATATTTGAGGCAAACACAGCCCACTATTTATGTAACTACTACACCTGATCACAAACACAGAGTTAAAGGTTGGGTCATAATTAATAGATTTATTTTGGCAAAAGAAAAATGTTAAACACTTGGCTTAGTGTAAATCTAATTAAATATTGCATGAGTTCTCATTTGTTATAGCAGGTAATCTGTCTGGCATTTCATCAATGCAGGGCATTGGCAGTGTTGTGGAGGAGCTCTCAGATGATCCTGATATTCAATTTCAAGGCATTTGCAAGTGGAGCAAATTTATAAATAAGTGAAATCACACAAGATGGTCAGACTCAGTGGTCTGTGCTTTGCAAAGGCAAATGAGGACAATTAAAATACAGGGTCTGCAATGTTAACATTATCTTTACATGTACATAACGGAGATGTTTAATAGGAAAATTGCATATAGAGGTGAGAAATGTTCTGATCATTTTTAAATGTATAGTTTTGTGCCCAACACCCTCTCAGCAGAAACATACATAAGCAGCTGTACTGTAGGAACTGACACTAGAAACAGAAATTACAAAGTTGCCAAACAAAACGAAAACCTAAATTACAAAAATATAACAGAATATGTAGATTTGTATTGTAATGTGTTTTCCCTGTATATTGTGTGGAGCAGGAGGAAAGGAGCTAAACTTATTGCCTGGCATGGGTCCACCGCCCTGCTCCTGGATTAGCTGTGGAGGAGTGATCTTCATGCTTCTGGTATACAGTTGCAGGATTCCTGCAGCATCAGCATTTTTATTAATAAGTAATATTAGAGTGTGCAGCTAATACTTTATATTTCCATTGCAGGGGCCTGTTGACGGAAATTACAGTCTTAAATATGAACTCACACCTCTGATGCAGCTTTCCATCTTTGTCATTTCAGAACTGGGATGTTGGTGGAGATGACAAGCCCATCTTTCTGTCTTGTACCTAGACAAAATCTTGCGGTGTAGTATCTATTAATTACTGAATTTTTAAATCTTTTACATTTTATTAGACACAAACATGTGGGTATATGGCTATACAATTTTTCTCTGCATGTCATCGAGACCAAACAGACAGAAGTAGAACAGAAAGCACACCTTACAATAAGATGTGTTTAATCATAACGGCAGTATCTGTTCCTGCAGGAAACTGTATCTGTTTTGGCAGAAGTGAGAATCTTGACAGAATAGTAAGACAGTTGCACAAATGCCCAGAAGAACTTATAAGCCCCAGAATATGTCTCACCATCTACAGCTGTTGCCTGTGCAGTCTGGAGTACATACACAAATATAGAACAAGATTGTGACTCAATGTTCTGACTGCAATGACAAATCAAAATTGTGTCAAATTGTGTTCTTAACTTCTGCATAAACCAACTGATCCAACTGATTGAAAGACAAAAACTGTATCACTGAACAGGTCCTTATTTATGTATATTTTTCCACAATCAGCTTCACATAGTGCAAAATATTTAGATAACTATTTAATTCATAAATGACCACCTGACTAAAGGCTAACAATTTCACAATTTCAATTTCACAGTTTCTAACTAAACTCAAGACACTTAGTCTGTGTGGTAGTTAATGCACATTTACAAATCTAAAACGTTTTCTACTCTATATGAACAATACAGAGATAAGCTCAGAATTACTGTTTTACATCTCTAGTGCTGTTTCTGACTTGTATGGAGCTCTGAGCAAGATAACTCGCAGGCAGCGGTCAGATAGCTCATGACTAAAGTTCACTGAGACTAGCAGTTTGTTGAGGCTTATGTCCATTCTGTTTGCTTTGCTAACTTGGTTGTGTTCTTTTGGGCCAGTCTATATTTTGACTATAATTAAGCTCAGAAAGCATAGAGCCATAAAAACTGAGTTTATTTAAACCTTATTTTAAAGCTATATAAAAAAAACAAAGATTTGCATGCATACTTTAGTTTCCATAAAACAACAGATTATGAAGTAAATCATTCAAGCTTTTGTAATTTCTTGTTTTAAATGCATAAATTAAAACTAACTTTCCCTTTACATCAAGTGCATCTGTTTCTGTGCACAAGTTTACAGACTGATTTCACGTGTGAATCAGAACAAACACCTCACAGTGACACGACTGTGGCAGCATCATTCTATTTGCTGAGAGAAAATAATACTAACGTTTTATTTTTACAGAAAACCATAGTATTAATGCACACAAAAACAGAGAAAGACACAGAGAAAGAAACATTACATAACGTCTGGGTGCCTTTATTCCAAATGCCAGAGGCAAGTCTTTCAAAAATCAGAATGACATTTATAAACGTAGTTTGATGTCAACAGTGTGCAATTGCTAAATTGTAAGTAAATAAAAAAATAAATAAACCTGATTGGGGGAGGATTGACTGCATCGTCTAGTTTGCATCTGCTGGTAGATGTTGTAACTACACCATCTGGAACAAAAAAGCCTTTTTTAAATGTGG
>JBAJNP010009644.1:0-11095 GCA_036877545.1 Yasuhikotakia modesta | reverse complement strand
GTCTCCTCCATCTGGGTTCAGTTAAATATGTCACTTACACACAGAGAGCGTTCACACACACTTAAACGTACCTGTCCTGCAGCAGCTGGTTTCTCTGATGCTCTTAAACGTACCTGTCCTGCAGCAGCTGGTTTCTCTGATGCTCCTAAACGTACCTGTCCTGCAGCAGCTGGTTTCTCTGATGCTCTTAAACGTACCTGTCCTGCAGCAGCTGGTTTCTCTGATGCTCTTAAACGTACCTGTCCTGCAGCAGCTGGTTTCTCTGATGCTCTTAAACGTACCTGTCCTGCAGCAGCTGGTTTCTCTGTCGCTTAGAGTGCGTGTGGTGGTTTTATCCACTGCGTCCTCGTCTAATGCTCACTTCTGCAATCTGATAGGTCATCAGAGCGAGAGCTGTGATTCGCTGTCAGCCGGTGTGGGTGTGGCTGAGAAAACAACAATGAACCTCATGTTGTCTTCGACTCTGCTGCAAACTCTCCTGTTTTCTACTAAACTATCACAAAATGTCCTCTTAAATGAAACAGTAAGCATTAAACAGACAGATAAGACACAGCTGTTTACAAATAAATGAAAAAAAGCCACGTGCTTTTGTGTAAACCTTTAATTTGGGGAAAAGTAACACAATGCTAAAATCATTCTATATATCGGTTCATATTCAAGACCATTAGTTGTGCAGAACTAAAACTGGTGATTTTTCATTAATCATTCCTCAGAGCCAGTCGAACGCTTGTCAGAGAATTATTACCTAACAGCGTATGACAAAACAACAGAGAGCAACGCTTAAAAAAACAACAAGAAACTAAAATACAAAACTTTGGTCTAGTTCCCTTCTGCGTTCCTGTCCACCTCTACTGGAAAAGATGGAGAGACTCTGTTCATTCAGTTGATGTCTGTTAACCAGTCCAAACCAACACAAAATATAACATACTGTCAGAAACCCAGTGCTCATGTTTCACAGAAGTCATGACAAAACCTCGCTGAAGGCCTTTAAAAACACAAGCTTATATCATCAGCTCTCTGAACAGTCCAACAAACTTAAAAAAGAACAGACTTTAAATACAGAGAAAAAAAACAGTAAACGAAACAACGGCTTCATACCAGTGATGAAGCAGCTTATTCAACCAACACGGCGAGACGCTCCTTTACAACAGCATGTTTTCAGAGCTCGCTGGTTTCAAATCTGTCTCCACAAGACATTTTCTGTGATTTCTGCATCTTTCAGGTCACGCTTAAGAACGGTTGAGCTTGGATTCATGAGCCTTCAGCGTCCCCACAGCATCCTTCACAGCATGATAGATGATGTTCTTCACCTGTGTTCAAACAAAAACAGGTTTGAAATGACATGAAGGGGTTTTAATGTTGCTCTGGAGCTGAAGGAAGTACCTGCAGCTTGTCCTCGTGGTTGGTGTGAGTGGTGGACAAGTGCCGGAACTCCTGCGTCAGTCTGAAACAGTGCTTCACATGCTCCGGGGAAACAAAGTCCTCGGCCACCTTGATACAGCTGTACAGGTTGTGCACCTGAGAGAGAAAGAGTTTGAGCCGTTGAGTGTTTCAGTGTCAGACAGGATTTAAAACTGAACCCAGATCTGCAGCGGCTTCTTAACCTGATGTGGAGCTCCAGCCGGGATGAAGACAGCATCGCCCAGAAACTGCACAATGGACCAGCCCTGCACTCCATACTCCTCGTACAGTCTGCGGCGCAGCGTCTGGTCCAGGTACCAGCTCTGGTCATGGATCGGGTCGTGATCTGGTGGGTTTTCTTGACCCTGTTCTTCCCCAACCTGTGATTGAAAACACAAAACCAACTTTTAATCTGAGGGACATTTACAAGTCAGTGTAAACAAACTTCTTATGCATTTTCTCTCTTCACACCCCCATCTGAAGAGACAATACTGTCACCGTCTCTCTGTAACTACAAAATGATGATGCCGTGATGTAAAACAGCTTTTGTCATTGTAAATGTAGGACTGTTTAGCAAAACGGTTCTCTGTTTGCCAAAAGCTCAAATGAGAAACTTACATCATTAAATCATGAAAGAATACAGATGCTGGTTTCTCACCTTTCGTAGGAGCTCACGGATTTTCTCTGCATCTTTGGCGGCGTAGATGTGCCAGAGAGCTCCAGGTTTCTCCTTGATCTCATAAACTCTTCTCTTCGTCATGTCATCAACATCACCTTCTTCTATGGTCTGCATCACCTCTGCAGTTACAACAGACAGGTCAGAATACACACGGTTCTCACACACACAGATCATTCTCATCTACACAATAATTGATAACTATTTATGTAGCCAAGAGCAAAAAGTTGGAAGGGGAAATATTTAAGTCCCGCCCCAGGTGTGAATCAACAGAGAGAAACATAGACAGCTATTCCATCCGCAGTCTCACCACATCATCATAATCTATAAAAATGACTCAGACAGCACAGATTTCTGTAACTAAAATTCACAAAAAAGCTGAAATGTGTTTTTTAAATATTAGAGAAGAACAGATGAAATGATGTTCCACCACAGCCGAGAGGAATGGAAATCTTTATATTTACTGGAAGTTCACTTTTACCTCAGCTGTTTCCCCACAGTGGAGCACATTAAACAGGCACAGTCAGTGTTTTAACAGCAGTGCAGTTCAGCTGAACTGTGTGCAGACGTCTGCAGTCCATCAACAAAGCTGTCCAAACTTTCCCAGCTGTCTACACTAGCATAAATCATAAACATCTGCGCTAACAAACAAACTAAACTACAGCAAAATGCTGAACCACAAAACTGTACGTTGAAATTGTTGAGATGCACAGAACGTGTCGTGATCAACACCTAATCTTGACAGCTGTGAGAGATGAGCAATGAGAGAAGAGAAGAAGTGAGAGGAGCATGCCTGGAAGACGAGCACATTAAAACTACAGACCTGTGAATCCAGCGAGGTCTGCTTCTGTGAATGAGAAACGGTGCCACAATCAAAAGTAGTAAGACCCCAAGAGAACAGAGAGTCCAGAACAATCCGGTTTCATTTCAGTCCAATTAAACATGACGTGTACTGTAAGAGCTATAACAAACCCGCCTCTGTCCACTAATCTGTTAACCTTGTAATAACAGTTAGGGGTCTAAATACTTTTGCAAGGCATTTGTCGTATCTGTTGTTTTTATTTATTATAATCTACCAGTATATCGCTTCATTATTTAATCATTTAGCCTGAAACCCGTCCGGTATTGGAGGACCCAGACATTGAGGTCCGTGGCTCCAATCCAATACTCACCGTTTTCATGGTCATCATTTCCTTCTGGGATTCCAACATACACCATGACGTTGACGGCATCCGATACGTCCAGATGCAGGTTAGTGGTGCCCACCTTCCTGTCTTCTGTGGAAATCAGCCCTGAATAACAAAGACAAAAGCTTACAGAATTATGTAAATAATAGTCAATTAAAACAAGAGTTTGTGGACATGTGAGGACACTCTGTGAAAATGTTTTACCGTAAGCATTGTACATTTTAGGGCCAAGATCTGGACGAACAAAGAAGTTTGGAAGACGAGAGGCCAGGTTCAGGCGTCCGTCTCGTTTGGTGTACTCAGGTAGAGGAAGATTCTCCATCAGATCATCAAACCTGCAGACAGGAGAACAAGCAGAACATGAATCATCACTGATGTCCAAAACAACCTACAACTGCTGTCACATCAGACTCACCGACTGGGCATCATGTCTCTGAAATCTTCTCCAGGAGGCCAGTCTTTCAGTTTCAGTACCATAGGTTGACCATCTCCACCTTGCAATCGCTCTACATAAAAATTAATGAATAAACTGTTAAAAAAACTGTTCATAAAGTTCAGAGTTCTGAAGAACTAAAAGTACTCACTGGAAATGACCTGGAAGCCATCCCAGAAGTCTCGGACCTTCACATCAGAGATGATGGAACAGTTCCTGCAGTTCACCAGGTCCACATCCTGATCTCCAAACTCTGCACTGAAGGACTCTGGCTTCCACAAATGGTTCTTCAGTTTCCTGTGTATGCCTGAGACCAGCACAGGCTAAAGCCCAGAAAAACCCATTAACAACCATCTTTACAATCATGGTTAATAGTCACACAGCAGCTCACCTGTCCCTGTTTCCAGCACTCTCTGAAGATCTTCCAGTTGTTGCTGTTGCTGGGGTCCTGCAGGCAGAGCAGCCGTCCGTCACACAGCCAGGAGTGGGAGGTGTGGGGGTCCAGAACACTCAGACCCACCAGCCCCTCCCTCCGCAGAATGCCGCCTGAATCTCCAGTTTCCGCCGACCCAGACGCTCGCCGACCCTCTGCCTTCTTCGTCTCCACTACTGATGCGATGATGTGATCCAAAAAATTAGGAAGTCCTCCTTTTATTTTCTCACCCTGGAAGGCATTTGTTGTTAAACTCAAAATGCACAAAAACACTGAAAGCAGTGAACTAGAGCTACAGCATTGTGAGACACTTACAGTGGAGAAAACTGGAGGGAAGGAGACGCCACCCTCTGTCGGAACCTGTGGAAGCTTCCCCGAACCAGAATTGAGCAGATCTCTGAGACTCGTCCCCTCCGGTTTTGGCTGGGAAGGAGCGGACCCCAGCAACAGACTGTTGAAAAGCTTGGGGCTTGACCCTGAGGGTTTGGAAAGAGCGCTCAAAGAGTCCAGACTGAACGGGGCACGAGAGTCACGTCCCATCATGGAGCGCAAAGACTCTGAGATAAAACAAGAGTTGAACAACTTGTATCTGTAAAGCGAACTCACCAAAACCTACAAGGTGCTTTTGAGAAGGTTTCTACATCAGCGTCAAAAGCTGCAGATTATTTACAGTATAAACATCAGTCTCACCTTTAGGCTCCTTCTGCGTGGCCAGATCAGCCAGCCAATGAAGAGCTGAGGAACTGCCTCTGCTGTCCTGTGTGACTGTCGTCTGAACAGCAGCTGGACCAGCTGTGCTGCTGCTTGTGACACAAGAGCCTGATGTCACATCTGTGCTGCTTCCCTCCTCAGCAGATTCTGTTTTAGCCACTGGAGATTCTCCATTGGGGCGGGGCAGGGCGGATGTGGGCGGGGCTCCGTTTCCTGTACTGTTGGCTACACCTGACTGCAAGAGTTTGGGAAAAGTGTACAAAGAAAAGATACAAAGAAAAACTAAACATAAGGCTTCAACATTTAAGGAGTATTAAAAAGGAATTTCTAGTTTCTAGACTGAAATATTTTGGAGATTTTGGATATCTTACCTGTGAGAGGCCGTTGGGAGCATTTGACCGCACAAAAGGTTTGTTATGTCGACTAGTGCAGGGGCAATTAGCTTTAATACCCCATTTTCCTCTGGCTGCGTGGACCATGTCACCTATGCTGTACAACGCTGACAGGAACAACAAACACAATGTTTATGACCTTGTTGTTCTGGTTACCGTTTGTTGGCACATGTATTTTGTAACAGGAATAAACATGCTAACCTGTGCCAGGAATGATCTGAGTTGGCATGAGGTTTTGTGGTTCGTGCGGCTGCCCTTTAGCACACTTGAGCCATGAGAACACCTCCTCATCAGGACCGATGTCCACTGAGAAAACAATACCAGCACTCAGAGACAATGCAAGAATGCAAAACTGTACAGAGGTCTTTAGGCCAGGTTCTGGAGATCCACAGATCTGCAAAGTTGATCTCCAGTATGTCAGTTTGTGTCCATCACAAACATCTTTATCAGCAGCGTCAGGTGAGATTCATTACAGCTGGAGATAAACACTGCAGATCTGTGGACCTCTGAAGACCTCTGGTAGTTTCATAAAGTTAATGATGCGTCATTAAGAACATGGTAAAAATACAACAGAAAGGCTTTAATTTCTAATGCGTGTGGTGATACCTTCAGGAGGTCTGTTCTTGCGTGACCGATAACAGTCGAGACAAACACCAAAGCCACATTTGCGACACACCCAGTGGATGTTGAAGAGCGTTGTCTCACACACATCACACATTTCTCTGACACCTCTCACCGCTCGCTTCCATGCAACTTTCTCTGCAAAAACAGTGTAATCAGACCAAAACCTGGAGCAGAGGGATTTGGTGAGAGAAATCAAAGCATTTAAGCAGCAGAAATATTTGTGAATAATTTATTAGCAGATATATCTCAGCAGATGTAGTCACTTACGATGGGGCTGCACCATCATCATGGCCTCCTTCTCTGACATCACCAGCTGGCAGAACTGGTCCCCCACATTGGCCAGAATGTATTTGGACGTGTCCAGGTCCAGTCCGTTCTGTGCGGCGGTGGAGGGAAGCCACAGCCCCATCGCCATACTGTCACTCTGCTGCGGACTCAGGAATCCATCCACACGAAGAACTCCGTTCTTAGTAAACGCCAGCCTGTTAGAACATAAGAAACGTTACAAGCTGATACCGTGACACTGGGAAAAATAACTAGTAAATGGTCATGCAGCAGTGTTTAAAACATCTTATTTAACCTGCGAAAGTGGAAGAATCGACAGGCCACGTTGGGATCGTCGTCATCCGAGTCCTGCTCGCGGGGTTTCCTGTAACGCTCGAGGCGACACTCGCGACATTTGTGCAGGTGCGGCGCCACGTTAATACAGGAACCATCCTGAAGAAAAGGCTCGCCGGACTGCTTCAATCGCCGAACTTTATTCTGGTCCTTCAACACAGACTGTCCCTCTACACACAGAACACACACTCACATCAGATTCATGTAAACACTGTCGGATCAATCAATACAAACTTCTGACATTTAAATACTTAAGAATAAAGCAAAGAGTTCACATTTTTAGACACTTTTATACATCTTAATGTATTATTTTTACACACATTTATACATGTTAAACACTTAAGGCAAGGAGATTTGTGGAAAGGAACCTGGCAGAAGAAGCAGATCACCTTTAAAAGCTTTGCTCCGTGGTCGACTCTTAGCTGCAGTCTGGCTCGTACCCTTATCCTCAGGTGTCGACTGAACGCCCGTCTTCTGGCTTTGCCCCAAGCTGTCCTCGGTTTCACTCAAGTCTGACAAATCACTGTTGCTACTGGACTCTGAGTCTTTTCTGGAGGACTGGCCGCGTTCCTCCAGGGGAAACTTCTGTGACGTCTGGTCAAAGGTGGTGGGAACACCTTGACCCTCAGCACTGACAGCAGTCACTGTGGTAAAATCTGAACCCTCTTTGTTCAGTTTGGATGTCTGCTGCCCGTCCTGGGCCACCATTGTGAAAGATGTAGGAGTTGTCACAGCTGAGGAAGGAGCAAACTGGGGTGTTAAGATTCCCTTAGGGGGTTCTGTCATGGTAAATAAATTTGGTTTGGCATCATTACCAGGTGGATTTTGACTAAGCAGACTGATGCTGCCTGTTGTAGGAACAGCAGAGTTGGAGGGAGTAGATGATGTCTTTGAAGCTGACAGTGCACTGAAGGGACTGTGTGAAACAGCTCCACCATACACAAGGAACGGGTTTGTCTCCTTTGACGCCTGTAGGAACAGGTTCTCGTGAGCTTCAGAACCCTTGCTGCCAGCAAGCAAACCGAAACCTTTGACTGGGCTAGAACTAATAACATTTTTGATCCCACTACTGCTAGATCCGGTTCCGCTGGTTCCTAACCCCAAAGAGGACTTCTGGACCTCTGCAGACCCTGCAGCGTGGCCACCAACTACAGCTGTGGGGAGGGTGACTGGGGTTTTGCCATGTGCCTCCCCCACCATTCTGAAAGGTTTGCTCAGAAGAGTCCCATTGCCTGCAGGCTTGATATCAGACACTGTGAACTGCTCTTTTGATTGGGACAGGCCACCAGCAGGTGCTGAACCGAACAGTCCAGCGGAGGCAGACGCCACGACCGCCTTTTTAAAGCCCTCAGAGGGGGCATTAGGCTTGAATGGGCTGGGCGGTTCCTTGCTCAGGCACTCAGACAGGGACGTGAAGGTATTTGACTGGCCTGGAGCGATGCTCTGGTTCTGAGACATGCATTGGAAGAACAGATTCTGTGAGGGATCCGAATCGTGTCTCTGCAGCTCTTTCACCCCTGAAAATGGAAAACCAAAAGGCTTCTCCTCCTGAGACGAGCCGTTTGTCTGTGCAGGGATGTCTCCAAACACGCCCTCGCTTGAATGTTTACCAAATCCTGCAACCTTAGATGTCTGAAATACAAGCAAAGATAACAAATCACTGTCATGTTCCACTTAAATTACTTTTGAACAACTAACATAAAAATGATGTTGTGATGTCAGACCTGGCTTGCCTCTGGAGTTGATGGCCACATTTTGGGCTTCTGGCTTGTGTCTACAGGAACAGAAAGAGCCACGCTTGACACATTATCTTGGGAAGGTGACAAGATGGTCACGGGACCAGGAGACACCAGGGCAGCTGTTTTAGGATACCCTGAAAGAACACCGTCCTCCCTCTCGGGTGCTGGGAGTGTAGGGGACGATTTAGGGGCAGGGGCTCCAGGCACCAAGCTGGGCATTTGGCCCAAAGACGGAAAAGTATTAGAGAAAGGAGAAGGGGCCGGTTTTAATGGAGGCGGCGTTGGAGCGGAAGCAGGAAGCCCAGTCGATACTGAAGAGACAATCCTGTCTTGGTTTGGGACACCACCGTTCTCCTTGACCAAACCTGCAGTTCTTATGTGTTCCTGCTGGGAGGAATTACTGTCGTTAGATGAACGTTGGTTTGGCAACGCTACTGGAGTACAGGTGTTTGTTCCCCTCCCGTCTACTGCCACTTCCGGTGTCTCTAAACACGTTACCATAGTCTCAGCGTCCCTGTTGGAACCATTTCTGTTCTGGCTGTCAGAGACGTCTTCTCCAGCTGCCTTGAAACGTTTGAGAGTGACGTCTTCATCTCCTTCTGATGCAGGTCGACGTCGCCGACTGCCCTCACCTTTCCCAGCATCACCCTCCGTCCCGTGTCGGTCACGGCTCTATAAGAGACGTTTACCAACCTCAAGATTTCACACATTACTTTATTTAGTAATTTATGCCACATTGAAGCTCAAGTTACAGTTTCAATGAAACTCTAAAATTACACAACATATAAATCATACCCCAAAAAATGGTTGGATCAAAGTTTGACGTACCTCATCTGATGTTTCCACAGCGAGCATAACATGAATAACTCGAGGATCCACAACCTGTGTCTCCTCACCCTGTTAAAGCAAAAACATCATGATTAACACATCCAGTCTCACATTAACACTGCTTATGTGATCAGTAATGAGTGTTGAGTCACACCTGGTCCATGGTAATCTCCATTATATGTGAAACAGGATCATGCTGAGATACGAGCCCGAGAGCCCAGGGTTCCTCAAACTCTGGCTGGTACACCTGCACCCTCCGACCCTGAATAGTGTACGATCCTGCCAACAGACGGGAGATTATATCAAAGACAAATCAAAACAAAGTATAAAATAACTTTTCTTTTCATGAGACGGTTTACGACAGACTAGAGCTGCAAGATATTGAGATTCAACTGAAAAATAAAGCAATTATGGATATTTGTTATAATGCATTTTATAAAATCTAATTTACATTTAAATGTATTTGAAACACATTTCACAGTAAAACACAGAAAGAAATAGAAAGGAAGCACAAAGTTTTAACATCATTCAGTTCTTGCAGTCGACTGCTGTATGTGTTTTTGTGATATTTTGATCATATTCAATATCCTGTCCTGAGTCACTGAGTGTATTTATAGCGGGACAGAACTGACCTTTCCGCAGGATCTCCTGTAACTCTGAGTCTCTGAGCCAGCTGCTGATGGCAGCTTGAAGAGCTGGTTGTTCCTGCAGCAGAGCGTGTCTGCAGTCCTTCTCAGCCTGAAGAAAACATCATTGAGACGGACGTTCAAGAGTCTATATCCACTACACTGATTCTGAAGATACTGATGTACACCGACCTCAAACGTGTGCAGAGAATTTCCATTGGGGAGAAACACCAACGTTCTAGTTCCGAAGAACTCGAGAGGAACCAGAGTTCCCAAACCCACACGATCCACCAACGGTTTGAAAATCTGAATATTGAGCCAAAAGAAACACACAGTCAGAAACCGATGAGGGCAGAACTCTCAACCGTTAACATGGACATCTCTGCTAGTTTTGTTCTGTGTTTAAGATGATGTTTCACTGTTAAACGAATGTGGATGTTTCTGGAAGTGTTCTGACCAGAGCCGGCCTCCGTGCTGCAGCCGGTCCTCCAGCGGCACACAGGGACTCATCGCTGCAGTCAGCCCAGACCACAGCACTCTCCATCAGAACCACACGAACTTCATCCCCGTACACATGAACCCAGGAGCGCCGCCTCCAGGGGCTGTCCTCAAACTCCACAAACACCTACAGAGACGACAGGAAGTTCATCACACATGCTTTTGTTCTCCAGACGTTTACATACATCAGAGACCTGCTGCAGAAATGAATGCATGAGAGAGCTGCTGTCAGATGAACTTGAAATATTCTCTTTACTCTTTAATTCATTATTACACAAGCTGACTTTTCAACACAGAGGAAACATTTTAAAACATTATATTCTGTAGATAATATCGGTTTCTTTATCATTACTTTATTATCACTTATTTAATACCAGCTTCTGCTGAATATGAATAAAACACTCATTAAATGTTTACGTGTTTAAATCAGTGACTTCAGTCTCGGTTCATTCATGTGTGTTTAAGATAAACCTGCCTGTGAAAACATCACCAACCAAACACTAGTTAGTGACCTTAACCTGTGCTGCAGCTAAGCTGTTTAGCTAACCAGCACAGATGACGTCCACCAACTAGTGCCCGTGTTCACCAACTAGCGCCCGTGTTGATCACTAACTAGTGCCCGTGTTGATCACCAACTAGTGCCCGTGTTGATCACCAACTAGTGCCCGTGTTGATCACCAACTAGTGCCCGTGTTGATCACCAACTAGTGCCCGTGTTCACTAACTAGTGCCCGTGTTCACTAACTAGTGCCAGTGTTGATCACTAACTAGTGCCCGTGTTGATCACTAACTAGTGCCCGTGTTGATCACTAACTAGTGCCCGTGTTCACCAACTAGTGCCCGTGTTGATCACCAACTAGTGCCCGTGTTGATCACCAACTAGTGCCCGTGTTGATCACCAACTAGTGCCCGTGTTGATCACCAACTAG
>JBAJNP010009643.1:1285-17745 GCA_036877545.1 Yasuhikotakia modesta | reverse complement strand
CAGGACCTCAGACAGCTATTAGAATTAGACTGGCACCCGTTTAAACACTTGTTGCAACTCAATGCAACTCAATGCTGTTTATGTATAGCATTCAGAAACAGTATGACAGACAAAACAACGCAGATGGAGTTTTTTTTACAACAATTTACAACAACTTTAAACCTGACATGTCTTAAAAATGCAACAACAAAATCCAGAAACATACACAAAATTAACTACTGTAAAGCATATGATGATTCTTTAGATTCACATTTATACAGCACATTTTGGCTCATCGTTTCTGTAATTTACATAATTTAATGCTAAGGATCAAACAACCTTGACAGCTCACACTGTGAAACCAACATTCACATATATGTCTATCACTATTGTATGTCCCCACATAGCGTCCTTTTGAAGACGTCCTCTTTTGTAAAAAGCTACAAAAAGTTTAATTAAAATTGAAAAATGCAAAAGGTTTTACTGTAGGGCCAGGGTAACCATAGCCCAACCTTTAATGTGTGGGCCAGGGTTACGTTAAATTGTTTATAGATAGCAAAGTCTACTGAATGTCCCAATTTACATTGTAATGGCCATCCATAGTCCAGGTACAGTAATAGTCACATTACATAATAATTTGCTTTATGAGACTCAAAAGTCCGCAATTAGAATTGGCACAAGGCAAGAGTAATAATAGTGGTAACATAACCTTAGCATAGGAATTATTTTGTGTAAATTACGACATAAGACCGACGATGACAGACTCAAGAGGCATTTTTATTTACGTTCGCCAAAAGTTTTGTGCAAATAAACAAATGCAAATAAACAGTCACCATTATCCGTCACACTGTTGATCTTAAAGTTTGCGCCAACATGTCATTTTTTATTTATATTGCTCCTGCATATAATAATACACTGAAAACAAACAACGACCTTCCTTATGTTTTATTATTTAAAGAAACAACTTTTCTTAAAGGACATGTCAAAGTTTACCTGGCGTGATTTATCCATGGTCTGAAATATGAAAGCGCATATCTTTGAGTCCAGCCACCGAACGACATGGTTCATGTTTAAATGATACATTTGATAATAATTATATTACTAATACGACAAAACATTCCGGGTGTTGTTTCGAATAAACTCCGTTAACCGGAAGTGTCGCAGTAAGGCAAAACCTCACTTCCTAAAGCACCAGTCGCTTTAAGAAATATTACTGCTTCTCGTCTTTATCTGGTGGTTTAATAGAAGTTTGTTTCTCTCAGTTTAAATTAGATTTTTTATAAATATTTACATGTTTTAATTGTTTTCCACACTCTCCACTCAGAGAGCAAGAGCGTGGCGTCTGCATACGTACCACGTAAGCAGAATTAAAAGGAAATTGACGTGCGATGTGAAAGTAATCTTCTTTATCTTATTGTTTTATCTTTCACGATAACGATCAACAAACACACTTAACAAAACGAAAGTAAACTTACTGAAGAGCTTTATATGAAGAATGATAAGGAACAAAACAAAATCAATTTTGCTTTTATATCACTTATATCTCAGAAATCCCCAGTTTGCTTTAGGTTATTATGGCAGACTGACAATAGTGCACAAGATTCTACAATGACCAGTAACGTAAAATCTTTACTTCTGTGATTCTGCTGTGTCAAATAATTTCTAATACTCAATTTATAATCAGATGATAAATGAGAGCTTGTTGTTATTGGGTCATTTTATTGGGTCATTAACTGTTGAGACCTTCCATGTATCATCACATTACATCTTGTCTTTATGATTCTGTACTGGGTTGCTGGACATGAACAGTCTGGTTCTGGAAGAGAGGCTGGAGGAAAAGACCCAAAGTGCCCACAACACATACAATCACAAATATCCACAGAAACAACCTGTCCACCACCATGGCGACATACTTCCAGTCTTCAATAACCTAATAGGAGAAACACAAGTCTTTTGAAGTGCTGTTCTCTGCAGAACTTTGATAGCCACTATTATTTAGCACAGTTTACTCTCCTCCAACATTGATTTAGAGAAACAAAAAGTCTAAATTAAAAGGATGTAAAATGATATTTATTTCGAATATTTAATTTAATTTAATATAATGAACTGGTGCATGTATAGTGCTGGCATATACTGTTCAATTGAAAATCTGAGATGCTAATTTATCTGATAGACTTTAAGAATTTAGTACTGAATTGGGAGAGCGGATGGGCTGGTGGGCAAGTATATCTCAGTGTACAATTCTCTTTTACTGTAAATCATGTGACTGGAATCAATAAATAAAAATGTTATAAAACTTGTTCTTAGATAAAAAAGCAATTCAAAAAATTACTTTAGGTTTGTCAGCATGTCAGTTATTTTGTTTGATGCAAATATCAGCATGTTCTGGTTGATACTGGTACCAGTTCTGAATGAGCCAGTTCTCTGTAAAATATAACCTACTGTTAATGTACAGTATTTTCAATAAACCACAAACAAATTCCACACAACTTGGTTTAATTTTTCCAGGGACAAACACAGCAGATCAGCACAATATAATTTCATTTACTAGCTGGATGTGGGTATTTCTAATGCCGTCGATGCAGGTTAAGGAACCAGCTGCTGCTTTTTTGCACTGTCAGGGTCCTGCGTGGTAATGTGACAGAGCTGCTTGTGTTATTCCTCCATGTGTGAACAGAATGGGAGGCTGTAGAGGAAAGCATGGATGGTGATAGAGAAGAAATGACTAATTAAAGAACTGCTGCTGTAGCAGGGCTGCGTTGCCGTGCCGACATTCATTACTTCAAGTGATGGTGTGCATGTGATTATGAATTAAACAGATTATACATTTACCCAAAGACATTTACTCTTGACTTAGTTCTCACTTGATTTTGATCATTCACACTTCAACGTTATTAAACTTTTTGAGAAGATTTTATCTTACTTATATGAAGCCAAGAAATTTCACAACAAGATCTCCACAAATATTCAAGGTAGACACTTTTTCCAGTGGTATACGGTGCCGGAACAGGTGGTGATCCTTGCCATTCACATACACCTGATGAATCAAAACCAAAAGACCAATGTGAAGGGAAGGTCTTAGCTGCCTTTAAGGTATCTTTTTAAATTTATTTGTTACAAAACATACATGATATCCTTCAGGTTTAAAGACAATAAATGTCTCAAAAGCTTCTCCCATTTTGAAGGGATTGTCAGGACCATATTCCTCATCCTCCCATGCTTCATTTCTGAAGGTGTTCATGACCACATTTGCGTTGTATCGAGGGTTGAAGTGGAAAGCAACGTCATCCTTGTCAGACTGCCCAGTCTTGAAGTTTACTGAAAACCTGCATAGAATCAAGGCAAAACAATACAACTGACTGCAAATATTGGCAAACATTTTTTAATTATCTGAGTTCAATGATGAATCCCTACTGTCTAAATCTAGTACACTTTAGAACACAAATGGTTTAATATTCACTGTGTATTGTTGAATACAATCTGACTACATTCTATTAACATAATTTTCATAATTTCATCATAATTCATAAATTCATCATAATTTTCTTTAAGTGCTTTTGTATAACAACGTAATATGCTACTTACCGATCACCTGTAGTACCAACAACTCCTTGCAAGTACAGGGCCAGTCCTGGTCTCAGTCCCCCAGAAATCAGGCTCACATAGGGAAGAGCCTGCAGAGAGTGCAAAAAGTAGAGATCTGTTGTATGTTGTCTAAATCCTGTGGCATCTTGTGAACTCATTAAAATAGAACATTTTGAGTTTTCTTGGATTTCACAAGCATGACAGTATTATATGCAACTGCATTTCTGGTAAAACAAGGTTTTAAAGCATCACTGTTTCATTCTGTGCTGACACTTTATTCTATATTGGGTAATGATTGAGAAAGATCTGCCACTTACAGGATTTTGGACAGGAAGTGAGAGCTCTGTATGTATGTCAGCAGAGGTCCAACTCAAAAAGCCTCTCAGTTGTGTAGCAAAAAAAGATGCGCTCCATTTCTAATTAGAAAAAAAACACTGTATTTAGGAAAATGTTTACACACCCCGTGATTGCCACTGCGTTCTGATACAGTTTAATTCATGCAGCAATATTGTCAAAGCTCTTAAATACATTTCACTTACTTCAATGAGGGCAAACAGGTTAATAACAACATTTCCAGTAATATGTAATGTTGTCACTTTCTCCAGTGGTATGCGGTACTTGAACAAGTAGTACTCCCTGCCATTCACATACACCTGATGAATCAAAGAAAAGAGGTTGCTGTCATGACAAGTTCTCAGCTGTTTTGTTTGTAGTTGTAGGTGTCTATTGGGAACATGTCACAACCTGATATCCTTCCGGTTTGATGACAATAAAAATCTCAAAAACTTCACCCATTTTGAAAGGATTATAAAGACCATATTCCTCAGCCTCCCATGCTCCGTTTTTGAAGGTATTCATGACCACATTTGCATTGTATCGCGGGTTGAAGTGGAAAGCAACGTCATCCTTGTCAGACTGCCCAGTCTTGAAGTTTATTGAAAACCTGCATATAAGTGGAAGCATGTTAAAGCAGCAAAATATAAATTACAGTTAACTGTATTTAATATTTGTAAAACTTTGGTATTTCATTAAGAAATATGTAATGTAATCTATTTATTTACATAAAAATGAATAAATTATATTGCATTATGCAGCAATATTTGTGTGTATTGTTGGTGCTAAGGCAACTAGAGCTATCCAACATATGTAGTATGATTCTAGGATTATGTAACTCATATCACTATTGCCTTCTGGTGTTCAGGGCAGCTTAACCATAGACTATTGTGATGTTTATTGCAACTTCAGAATCCTTATTCTGCTGGCCCTCCCATTGATACATATTCATTTCCCTATTATCTCACTTATTTCCCACCTCTTTTTTGGTATTACAGACAAAATAATGATTGTAATAATTAGAAATATTGTGAAGATAGGATCCCACTTTCATACAGGACGCTACTTACCGGTCACCAGTAGTACCAACAACTCCCTGAAAGTACATGGCCTGTCCTGGTTTCAATCCATTTGAAATTGGGCCCACATAGGGAAGGTTCTATGATAGGCACAAAAATAGGCATTGGTTCTTAAGCAAAAACATTTGAATATACTTTTGAGCCATTAAATTTATGTCACTGTGCTGTAGAAATAGTTTTTTTTGTTTACATGCACTAATATGTATTTTAGTATTTGCACTTTATTTTGCACTAAGAGGTACAGGTACCAGACAGTTACATGTAAAAGTATCTGTCACTCACAGGTTTGTAAACTGGAAGTGAGAATTCTGACAGTATGGTGGACAGACCCCAACGCATAAAGCCCAGATCCTTCCAGTTCTAATGAGGGGGAATAAAGAGTGGATTTTAAAATACCTTTCCATATTGTTTTTTTGTGTTGTGCCACAAAGGTATTCACAGTGTTATTATGTTACTGGTAAAAAATTATTTACTTTTATAAAGCCAGCATTGTTCACAACAACATCTTCCACAATATTTAAGGTAGACACTTTATCCAGTGGTATACGGTGCTGGAACAGGCAGTAATCTATGCCATTCACAAACACCTGATGAAACAAAACCAAAGAATTGGTGTGGTTTTATTTTGTTATTTTATAGATCTATTGTAAGTTCTATGTCACAACGCACATACCTGATATCTTTCAGGTCTGAAGATAATAAACAGCTCAAAAGGTTCACCCATTATAAAGGGATTATCAGGACCATATTCCTCAACCTCCCATGCTCCATTTCTGAAGGTGTTCATGACCACATTTTCGTTGTATCGAGGGTTGAAGTGGAAAGCAACGTCATCATTGCCCCCTGGTCCAGTTTTGAAATTTATTGCAAACCTGTATGGAAGCTTAATATTAATAGCTTATAATTGCAATAATTCTTTAGTCTTATTAAACATTACAGACTGTGTAGTAGGGAGAGTTTATTGGGCATACAATTTTCCTATCTAGATAAGTGACATAATTATCCATATTATTCAAAAGTATTACTTACCGGTCACCTTTAGTACCAGCAACTCCATTTAAGTAAAAGGCCATGCCTGGATTTATCCCCCCAGATATTGGGCCCACATAGGGAAGATCCTACAATATGCAAACAAAAAAATGCAAAAACATGAGACATTTGAATTTTCTTGGAGAATCACACTATGCTGCAGCAATTGATTTTTCTGTGTCTTTAAAGGCAACACTGTGTCTTTAAAGGCAGAATAAGTAATTTTTTCCAGCACTGCCCGTCATGTCATAATGTAAATGTGCCCCTCTCTGGTCATAAAAATATAAATAATTACAATTATATTAAATGACAGTTCGCTTCAATACTATTTTCACTAGCAATAATAATACAAATATATAAAATAAAAACATTAACACAAATGTAGGACGAGTGATAATGATTTTTTGGTGGAGGTGGAGGCTAAATTTCACCCTAAATTCATTCTAAATTTTGAAATACTAAATTAATTTCAAGTCAATGTAAAACTAACTATTTAATTTTATCATATCTTGCACTTTCATCTATATAAAACAGACATAAACTTTATAACATTTCCAAAACTGAACATGACTGTCTTTTTGATTTGTACTGTTGTGTTTGGGAAAGTAAATAATATTTATTAATATCATCATCCCTCTATTTCTATTGATGTTTTGTACATTCTTGAGTATAGAATGCCAAGAAAGGACAAAAAGAAAATCACATTCTGATTAAAGTCTTCAAAAAACAATAAACACAACAGACAGATGAGGACTAGTTCTACAAAACTGTGTTGAAAACCTTAAATTCATGATTTTAGTGTCATTTTGGTCCTTAGACTTAGTGTTTATTTGTTTTGAAGTAGGCGTGGCTTTGGATTGAAGGATCTTATGCTTTTTAAAGTTAGCTTGCTATTTATAGCCTCTTTGAAATTGCTTACCCCACCTTAAAGTGCTTGCATTTAATTACACCCTGAGAATTACCCGCAAAGTATGTGTTACTTACAGGATTATGTACTGAAAGACCCAAGTGTCCAATTGCGCTCCAGTTCTAATAAGGAAAAAAATAAATCAGATCAATCGTACTGGATGCTGATACAGTGTTATTAACACTCTGATATTATGATAATAATATCAGCTAATGAAAATGTTTGACTTACTTCCATAAAGCCATAAATGTCCACCTTAACATCTCCAGTGATGTGTAACGCTGTAACTTTTTCCAGAGGAACACGGTGCTTAAAAATGGAGTTCTTCACTCCATTAATGTATACCTGAGGAACCAAAGTGAAAAAGTCAGTCTGAGACAAATTCTTGGCACTGTTAGGGGTTAAATAATAAAACACATACCTCATAACCCTCAGCCTTGATGACAATGAACAACTGAAAATGTTCTCCTGCTTTAAATGGGTTATTAGAGATACATTCCTCAGTCTCCCAATTTCCACCTTTGAAGCTGTTCAAGACCACTGCACTGTTCAGTCGGGGATTAAAATGGAAAGCAATGTCATCGTGGTCTGACTGGCCAATCTTGAAGTTTATCGCAAACCTGCATGAAAGTTATGGCACATTAAATCATCACTTGAATGCAAATTCTATTAGTTTAACATATACAAAACATATATATTCTTAGATGTGTTTTCTTTCACATACTGTACATGGCCAACAAAAAAACTGCTTACCTGTCCGCTTTACTAGGAACAGCACCCTGCAGAAACAAGGCCTTTCCTGCTTTTAGTCCCCCCAAAATTGGGCCAGTGTATGGAAGGCTCTGTAAGAAGTGCAACACAGAAGGCATGGGAAAATTGTATAATTTTTTTTTTTTTGTATAATAATTGCTAAGTGCTTTTTTTGTACTGGTTTTGTGCTCTGTGAAAAAAGAAAATGTTTGTTACTCACAGGATTTTTCACTGGATTAAAGGGTGAAAAGTCAAATTCTGAGCCAGCCCAGTTCTGTAAAATATGTCAGTTTACAGTAATACAACAACCATTTCTTTGAACAGACCTTATTTTATGAATATTTCACCCCAAACCCACAACCCCCCCCATACACACACACACACACTATACACAGTTTTTAGAAGGAGTGCTTGAGGTCTTTAACTACTGTGGAATAATGTCAGCTTGCCACTGTGATGTCGTCGCTTAATGTGGAAATAAACAGGATCCCTATGAAATCCCACAAACATTTAAAATAACAGAAAAAGTAACAGAATAGAAAAGCTAGCAAAAGCTTAAAAAAAACAAAGTCACTCACAAAGCTGGTGGCGTGGCCACCTGGCTGTAACACAACACTTCTCATGTTGCCGTCCCTCAGAACTGTGTTGATAGATGAGTGAATTCTAGACTCTAGATAAAAGTTGCAGTTAGTGGATCTTTTTATACTTTCAATAGATAGGAGTGGTCCAGACACCTTTAGGAGTGCCTTTAGCCACAAGGCATTTTGAAATAGAATAAAGGACCAGATTTTGCATAGCATCTTTGAAATTTTCAGTAAAATTTTGCATTCTCATAATTGTTTAGCCCAAAGCCACAGTGCACGAAGCAATATTCAACGTTTCAAAGCAATATACAGAGTTTTGTGTGGTTATAGTTATATAGTAAGGTAGTTTGTAAATATTATTGTCAACATGTCTGTAAAAGCCTGCAAACATTTTTCTCACATTAAAATTAATACCATGTCAATACTGTAAATGTTAGTCTGTTCATGCAACAACTGTAACAAGCAGCAGTGGGACATGCAATGTTATGTATGCAAATTCAGCCCAAACTGTTCTTTAAAGATTTCATGTGAGCGGTGCCGATCACTTTGATATCCAAATGGTTTGTTCAGTTAGCAGAATTCTCAGGAAGAAAAAGATTGAAAAAAATCTTTTGTTGCAGAATCATTTATAAAGCTGTTTTAGACTCAGGATATAATGTCATTCAGGGTCAAGTGGTTGTAACTTTTACCTATAGCTTAATAAAGAGCAAATAAATAAGATCAGACAGAATAGAATATAAATAATTGCCCTGAACTAAGTAATAAGTCACACTTTTCATCTTGTCAATCTAACAATCTCTCCTAATGGTAATACCAGAGTTAAAATTGGGTTAAATGCTTAAATTAATTAATAAATAAAAATTAAGTACAATGAAGTCTAGAAAACGTTTAATATTTTTATTTAGTATTTGTACTAATTTGTACCAATGCTTTGTACTTAAATTTATTTATGTGAGCTCATCAAATGTCAGATAGACTAAGATCAATGTGCTGGCAACATGTCAATTAATATATAATAAAATAAGATGAAGGCATCCAACTCATTTGATTTTGAACTTTTGTTCATGCATTGAACTTTTTGCTTGTGTGTTACTGGAGAGGTTTACATTCACATTTACATTACATTTTTGTATTTTTTGGCAAAGTGACTTACAGTACATTCAAGTTATACATTTTTATCAGCACATGGGCTCCCTGGGAATTGAACCCACAACCTTTGCGCTTTCCAACACAATGCTCTATGAACTGAGCTACACAGGAACACTGTGGAGGTAGAAAGGTATGCACAACTTAGAGTATGAATAGAATAGAGTATGAACTATTTCCTTCACCTTTGAACTATATGTATTATTCAAATATACACTACGAACAAACAAACAGTGTGTAATTATACCCTCCTCCGCTGGTGGAATGATCTTCCACACTCTGTTCAGTCTGCCTCATCACACACCATACTCAAAAAAAAGACTTAAAGCTCACCTCTTTCAGGAAACACCTTACACCACTCTAACACTCATCTCAGAAAACAATGTACTTTTTTTTCTCCCTTTCTCAACAGGAATCCACTCGGAAAATGTGTATCTTTGTATTGCTAGGCATACTGTCATCTTGTGATTTATCCCCTTTTGTACTTTTTTTAATCTCCTCACTCCTTTGTTTTCCTCACTTTTGACAAACATATCTGCTAAATGCCTAAATGTATTATGATGAATTTTATAAATATTAAGCAGAAAATAATTAATTCACTAAAAAATACTGACTTTTAAATACAAAAGTATTTAAACCCTTTCAAACATGTGTTAAGCGAAATGTGCCACTAACTGCTTTCTGTACTGTACAGTAACAGTCATCTTGGCTTAAATACTACCTGATGTCAATAGTACATTAGTGGTTTGTGTCACTATATTTTCTTCCATCATGAGTCAAAAGAACTATTTTAGAGAAAGAAGTACTGAGACGGCTAATGCAGAACGCAGCGCAAGAAAACAGAACAGCAGATGCCTGAGTCACAACTGTTCAAGTAAGTAATTGTTCATTTATGGTTTTAAAATAAATGAGTGCATTTGATGCTTTTAACTGGTTAAGAACACTGTGGAATTTGTAGTATTTGTAGTTGTAGTATTTTGAGGGCTTGTCATTTAAAACTCTTGACTTAAAGTGCCCACAAGGTGGCGCTGTCAGTTTGAATGTGGTTTCAGGCCTCAAATCTTTTCAAAACCAAGTCTGACAAAACAGTCATAATTTTTACTAATACACATACAGTACATACACACAGTTTGATACTAATGATTAACAACAAACACAAAAATGTGGTTATAGTGCTTCTATATTTTTATAGTTGCATTCTGTTGCCCTGAAGTGTGTTTTAAAATGATGTATGTGTAACTGTGTCAACCTTGTATTTATATATGTATTATAGGTTCCAGGTATTAACAAGAGAGACACACTTGTGTATTCTTACAAAGAAGACATTCTGTATCCTCATCTTTGTGCTAAACATTCTAGGTAATGTACGTTGAGAAACAGATGCTCTTGGTTTTATATGTTCATGAGGTAAGTGACTTGTATGATTAAAACAGAGTAAGACCTTGGAGTAAGATGTTATGTACTTTAAAACCATCTTAAAAGTCAATGATGAAGACCACAGTATCTGCTCCACTGTTACCCTCTGAGATCCAGTCACCCATTCTCTAAATTTATTTATTTTAAAATCAACTTTAAACAAAGCATTTGAATATGTTATAAAAATATCATAATGATGAGCTAGGATGCTATTCAATTCTGTTTATTAAAATATTCACATTAAAGTCAGTGTCAATGAAGGTATCAGATGTCTTCACCCAAGAGAAGGGGTTGCAAGAAGAGTCCAGCTGTACCCAGAATGCACACAAGGACAAAGACCCACAGGAAGATCCTATCAATCACCATGGCAACATACTTCCAGTCATCTTGGACCTTTAAAGGGTTACAAGAACAAGATGTTCAACAGATGAGAGAGCACGTAATAAGACACTTTTCTGCATTTATGTGGTTAATAGCAGAATTCAGAAATCCAAAAGTAAAACATTAAAAGTGGTTGAGTAAAATTATTCCTTATTCCTATCTATTCCTATACATTTTATTTTTCCTTGTCATTAAAGCCAAATTTGAAATTCCAGACCTGTATTCTGCTTCCCCCTCCCCAAAAAAAAACAAGAAACAGAAATGAACTGTTGGTGTATAGTCAGAGCTGCAAAAGATTTATTTTTAAATCTGGCTTGTTATACAAAAGAAAAACAAAACACAGTTTTAGAACAAGTACAGTAAGTTGGCTTGGAGAATTATTAAATAATGACAGAAAACTGTTCATTTAAGTTGCTTCAGTAAACTAGACAGATTAATAGTTACATTAATAAAGTCACATCAAATATGAAGCAACTTTCTTACCTCCTTGGCCTCATTTTGTACTTTCATGTTTTCTGCAATGTACTTCACACTCTCAATGGCTTCTCTGACTTCAGGTGAGAGACTCGACATGCACAAAAATCCTCCATCCAGAGATTCCGAGCTGGAGTCGGGACTGCTTCCTCCACTTCCCATAATGCCACCAGCTCCACCCTCTGTGGGCAGTTTAGTGTTGTGTTGCTTCCTGCAGCATGTACACCGTCCTTCTCTACACAGAAAGCTGGACACCGTTTTCGATGTCTCACTCAGGTTATTGAGCTCGGTGCACAAGAGGAGATGAGGGCGGGATGGAACACTTCCCGGCAGATTGTGCTGCTTAGGGAGGTGTGGGGTAATGGAACATGGGGCATGAAGAGTGTAAGGTTGTGTATGAGTTCCTGTTCTGGATCTCTCTGGATCTTTCTCAGGGCGGGTCATGAACATAACCCGAGGGAGCAAGCTAAGAAAGACATGCTGCACCCAACGTGGCATAGTGTGCGTCTTAGGGGTGCGGTAATGTACGTTGAGAACAAAGACTGTGATTACAATGGAAAGCGTGACGAATATCATAGTAAACAGAAGATACTCTCCGATCAGAGGAATGACAAGAGACGTGGATGGAATGGTCTCTGTGATGACCAGGAGAAAAACGGTGAGAGAGAGGAGAACCGAAATGCACAACGTCACCTTCTCACCACAGTCAGAAGGAAGGTAGAACACGAGAACAGTCAGGAAGGAGATGAGCAGACAGGGAATGATCATATTTATGGTGTAGAAAAGAGGCAGGCGACGAATATAGATGGAGTAAGTAATATCCGTGTAGATCTCCTCACAACAGTTGTACTTTATGTCATGTTTGTACCCAGGGGCATCGATAATTGTCCACTCTCCACTTTCCCAGAAGTCCTTAAGGTTTATAGTGGAACCAATCAGCACCAGATCGATTTTGGCCTTGTCGTAGGTCCATGAGCCAAACTTCATGGTGCAGTTCTGGTAGTCAAAAGGGAAGTAAGTCACATCGATCTTGCAAGAGCTCTTGAAGATGGCTGGTGGGATCCAGGTTACATCTCCATTGTAGCGTAGAAGAGCTTTAGTTTTATCATCCACCTGGAAGTCTCCAACGGCACTGTGGTTTGAAAATAGAAACAACTCATAAGGTATTCATTGTAATAAACTGACAATGCTAAAAAATGCCAGTGAAACACAGATCTTTGGTTTCATCGAGCAACTTACTTGTTGTACAGCACTATGTCTGGCTTCCAGATCTTGTTAGAGGGCACACGGATAAACTCAACCCCTCCAAATTCTTTGGGATCCCACCTAAGCTTATAATCATTCCATATCTGTGTAACATGGAAAGAATTTAGAGAGTACCCAGAGATGTTTAATGTTTAACCGTTATTTTGAAAGCTTTAGCAATGTTCAAAATGTCCAGATTGCAGACTTTGTATTAACATAAGTATTGTGGAACGTTATGGAAAATCAGCCTATGTTTTGAGAACAGTCCCTGTTAGGGATTTTCTATTTTATATTTATTGTTACAAAGTTAATAACAATAAAATGTAATAGTAAATGTGTTATTTTTGAAGAGCATAACTTTGCAATTAGATTATTATAAAGCTCTAATTGTGCAGCTTAGTTCTAGGACATGAATGGCTGTAAAGGATATTTATAAAACTGAAAAAGAACGCCTGGTATAATGCATCATCCTTAATGTTCAATTACATTTGGTATTCTGAGGTTACAGTGTGTATTGTTCAATGGCATGGCTATAAGCCATGTTTGTGTTTGTTATGCTCCAGGCTGTCTCAGGTTGGGTCTGGTCATTAAGCCCACAAACTGCCAAAACAATAGCAAAGCTTTGCCAATACAGAAAGGACAGACGACAAAGGACAGAAGTTACAGAGAACAGGACAGTCAGATCTGTTTTTTTGTTCTCCAGGTCAGTTGGTCACATATTTTTCCTTTAACTAGCACCCACCTTAATTAATATTATTGCCCATTATATTTAATTGCCTGGATTTACCTTGATTATTAAATAGTCATTTCTTAGGTAAAACCAGTCTCAAAACAAATAATGAAATTAACTTCTTTATCTATGGCCATCTAGCAGCATGTTACGCACATCTTTGTATTCTTCTGGGGTTTTATAAAGTCAAAGGTTCAAACTGTTTCATTCTTTTGTTACAAAATATTTCACACAATTTAATTTAATTTAAAGGCTCACAGCCATTTCTCATGCAATTATCTAAATGAATCAGTAACCTTTCAGACATGAATAATGGATTAACTTACATGTCGAAGCCAAAGATTGGTCTCCATAATCTGGTTGACCTCATCCTGCAGAGAAAGGTACAAAGTCTGTAAGTCTGTAAAGAGGGATGAACAGATCACCTGTGGGGAAATGCCACAGCACCCTAACTAAACATTAAAAGAAGAGACATGCTGTCATAAGCAGTCATTCTCCAGGCGTGTGGAGGGGGGTTCCTCACAGATGTGCTGTGATCCGATGGAAACTAAGGACCACCTGAGTCTTCTTGCCTAGAGGCACTGCATACAGCACACTGGGACCTTGAGGCAAATACTGTATGCTAGCAAAGAATCATACTCAACTATGCTATTTAAACATGCTTACTGTGAAGAACTAGCAGCTTTAGATCCAACTGAGTCAAGTCTCCTTGAACTCACAATCAAATCAACAATCTGGATCTGTTGAAACTTGGTACATCAACAACTTAAATACTAATAGAGACTTGAATTTCATTTGTCTGTAGTGCAACACTTAAGCTGAAGCTGTGTACCCTGAAGCTGTGTACAAATACAAACAAGTACATTTAGCTTCAGATGTGTTTAAAAAGTGGAAATAAAAAAGACAGTAAATATCTGTAAATATCTACAGCTCTAAATTCCTCTAAATAGAATAAGCTCTAAATAGAAGCTGTAGAGCCTGTTTATGTTATTCCAATGTATTCCAAGGTAGGATATTAGAAGGTATACATAGGTTTGCGGGAATAAAAGTGATTGAAAGATGCACCCTTTTAGAGGGTGAGAGAGGTTTAAACCCATGTGTCTGCATTATTAAAATAAGATACTAAATAATTTTATTCCCATGTGCCTGCTAAGGATCTTGATAGAGAAATAGGAGAATTACAGTATACAATTCAATAATTTGAAAGACCACTGAATTTAAAAGAAACCTTTCTTTTTGCTATTTCCAGTACCCACTAAACAATCACTGAACATTATGAATCGCTTTAAAACAACTTGAGAAAGACAGAAAGACATACAGACAGAAAAAAGAAAGAAAGAAAGAAAGATTCACATTTGTTTGGACATCATACACTTATGGGTCATTCGGTCTGACAGATCCATTTATGTCTCAAGTCAAGTTCAGAAAGCTTGAAACAGTCTAACTGTGCTGAAGCTTTGAAGCTACAGCATATGAAGCTCAAGCATGCTGGAGTGTAATTCACTTCCTCTTTGAAGATGACCTGGACTCATCATGAAGCTAATAGAAGGCTGATAGAAGCATGACAAATCAAGGGTGTGATGTGCATGTATAACAGTATATGCAGAGTACCTGGGAAAAAACACAGTTTTTCTAAACAGACAATTTAGTTTTCATTTACAAGTTAATGGAGTCATTTTATGTGACCTGATAGTGTAGTTGAAACACACACACACACACACACACCTTATATACAGTACACACATCTCTCATATACAGTACACAAACCCACAAATCAAATAAGGGAAACAAGCAGGGTAAGACAACCAATCTCAATAATGCACTTTAACACTGAGGCCCCTCGATGATGATCATAAATTTAAAACTGAAGTCTTAAGCAATTTTACAATTTAATTCAGTCAGTTGCCAAAATTGTCCTTTTTATTTATATATGGTATAGACACTCACCACTTTAACGAGTTGTGACATGGACACTTCAAACTGAACTATGACTGGATCAGAAACATTCTCCACTGGTCTGATGTACTGGTTATAACTGGAGAAGATCACAGAGAACAGTCTGTGCTCTGCCTCAGAGCATGTAACCCCTGAAGTAGAAAACAAAGATTTACCAACGTTATATGGCCATGGAACAAATACAAAAATCTGCCATCAGATAATAGTGGAATTAAAAATGCTGTTATCAACTCTTAATAAGTTATTAGAACATGAGAGAATTACATGTTTCATTCATTCTCACTGAGGTCACATTTGTATATAATTGTTTTCCTTAAACTCATCTTCCCTATCTGCCCTTAAATCTTAATATATATGCACTTAATAAATTCCACTTCATTTAAGAACAATCCATGTCCTGTTTAAATAAGGGCACCCAATAATAGGTACTGCTGCCATTATGTATTATAATCATTCATATCATATTAAGCAACATACAAAATACAAACACACAATTTCAATAAACAGCAACAAGTAGCGAAGCTTCGCACCAGTGTACTGAAACATTACCAGTCTTCTACTCACCAGAAAGGAGAAGAAACATAAAGTGGCAAATGTGGAGAAGAAGAGATCTGGCGTTCATTGTAGAGTCCTGATGATTCCTCATATTTTAATCCAAAAAAGGGTTCGAACGAGAATGAGCGTGCAGCGTGACCGCACCGGAGAGCGGCAGAAAGAAGCGCAGATGGGAGATGGGAAACATACTCGTGCGTGCATCCAGAGAGAGAGAGAGAGAGAGAGAGAGAGGGAGAGAGAGAGAGAGAGAGAGAGAGAGAGAGAGAGAGAGAGAGAGAGAGAGAGAGAGAGAGAGAGAGAGAGAGAGAGAG
>JBAJNP010009641.1:1628-17747 GCA_036877545.1 Yasuhikotakia modesta | reverse complement strand
GCCATGACTACTGTTCATCTAAGCCTGTGGGACCTCCTTCTTACTGTTCTTCATTGATTTATTGTATTTGGCTTAACCCTAGTTCATTCTGGAAAAGCTTTTTAAATGCTGTTTATAGTATTTAATATTAGACCTGGTTTGGGAGGAAAACTCCAGGCAAATTGTGTTTCCTAGTATTGATATCCATATTTTTGCCTTCAACGTTTGTGAAAGATGTCTAATACTGTCTTGCTTGATCTCTGCACTGTTTATCAGACTACTTTGCCAACCACATGGGGGAATATGAAGGTGTGTTGGCCTCTCTGGAAACACTCAACCTGGCGATTCTTAAAGCCATGGACTTTACCAAGAAGGTGAGTGAGCCAATCAAATTGTGTTGGGCTTCATAGTAACCAATACATGGAGATATAATACATGGAGATATAATACACGGAGATATGATACATGGAAATATAAGGTTCTTAGTACAAACTCTCTTAGTATAAACATCTCTGATGTTTCCTTTAAATTTCTATAGGAGGTATGAAGAATGCATAGCCCAGTTAATATTTGTTTATTAGTGTATTTTGTTGACTTTTTTCAGGAGAAAAATTGTAGAAGCAGAAGATCGATTTTAGTTTTGTTTTATAAGAAACAAAATAAATACCTCATTTGTGAATATTCTTTTCTATGGACATCTTTGTTTATAATGGCCTTGTAAATATCTGCCAACACTTTTTTTGTCTGTTAAAGTCTGAATTGCATTATTATAGCTTGATGAATGATTGTAAATCTAAGCTTGCATCCAATGTGTTTGTGCTATTAAAGGTCTAAAAACAGAAAGACATTTTCTATAAGTATAGTACAGAAAATCCCTCCTCATGTGAGGAATAGATGAGAGAAATAGATGTGTGTGTGTGTGTGTGTGTGTGTACTGGTGTATGTCCTGTGTCCTCAAAAATGTCTTTGATTACAAAATCAAAATGATGTTTTTGGTTAAATGATAAAATGTCAAGAATTTTCTGTAAGGGTTAGTTTTTTGGGGGGAAGGGGTTAGGGGATAAAATAAACAGTTTGTATGGTATAAAAACACATATGAAGTGTGTGTGCATGTGTTTGTGTGTATGTGTGTGTGCACGTATGTGTGTGTTTGTGTGTCAGAGGAGATGCTAATGCTCTCACATAGAAGTCTCTCCTACTCATCTAAATATAACCTCTGCTTTCAAAGCTTGGCTTGCATATTCTGTTCGTGGTTTTCATCATTAGCAAGCCGGTGCACAGTTAGACGGCACTGCAGTTTATTGAGCTGTAGCCATCACAAATGTGAGCCACTCTCTTACTTTCCTTCTGTTGCTAAATGAATATCTAATCTAATTTATAGGAGACAAAAAATATTGCTCCCTTTCTCTCTCTCTCTTGCTCTCTCTCTCTATATATACTTCTCTCATCCCCCACACTGCATGCTGGAGAATGTAATTAATGTTTCTGAGGTCACTAATATTACTGGAGGTCTCTGTTCTTAAGTACCTGCATTTGCAACAGTTGTAAAATATCTGGCCTGTAAAATACAAACTACTGGGGTTGCCCTTTAAAAAGGTATGGCCCATTTAAGGTACAGGGTTATTGTTTATTTTGAGTGTGTGGGCACTTGAAGCTTTGCAGCAGTAGCTTTTAAGATATTACAGACAGACTCTTACTGTAGCATCTTATAGACAGTCTGTTTAATGCAACTTGCTGAATGCAAACAGCCACCACTATGTTTGCGTTAATGTCTTGACAGGTGCATTTTATGAATACCTGTCACGTGTGAGTGCTTATCTTGCTCTTAAAATGCTTCTTTCATTTGTTCTACTAGTTTTTTTATCTTCCTCTTTCATTCCTGTGATTCCACCCCCTTCTTCCCTCCCTCTCTCTCTCTCTCTCTCTCTATCAGAGAATTATCAGAGCACCCAGACTGAAACCAAAGAGGTGTCTGTCACAGTGCTGGTGTTAGGTGTTACCGTCCCCTTGTGCCTCTATATTACTCAACACACAGTCAACACTGTGTTCTCTGGAGAAGGTTAAAGGCTGCAGCTAATTATTAATGTAAATGTGTTTTCATACCGTTCATGAAATATTCATGTTCCTGCACACCAGGCATCAATTTGCACTGTAGCGTATGTGCATTTTTAGGGGTGTGATTATGCGTAGGGACACACGTCTGTTGTTACAGTGGGAATAATTGGTTTATTTTCCAAGTATCTGAAGCAGGTATCTGTCGTGTCATGAATTTAGATGTGCGATCCAAATTAAAAGAATAACCCTGCAGTTTTTGTTTCAAACAGAGATGGCAACAGAGAGGCAAAGACTAGACAGATTGCCTCAACAATTAGTTAATATCTAAAAATGTCACAGCCATAGTTTAGTCAATTAAATTTGGTTGCAGAATATGATTTGCCTCACTAGTTCCTCAAACGTTGAGGTTCCACTGAGCAAATGGGCTCAGCAGAGGAGCACTGATGGCAAAGTGAAGAACATTTGTTCTGTTTCAAACTGTCAGAACGGGAGCGAAGTAGCAAGTTTAGAGCCACAGATTGAGGGGGTAAACAGAACCGTTTTATCTGATGGTACCTGCTTGTCTTCTGCCGTCTATCTTGGAATGAGCAAAACCATCAAAGTGTATTATCACCGTTCACTGTGATTTTCCAAGGAAAGTACAAAACAACTTTATCAAAACATAACAGCTCTGTAGATCAGTGATAGCTTGTTATGTGTGGAGTGCTGGCAGATGGTCTTTGTGACGGTGTCTCCTACTGTAGGCTGTGCCTACTGTATCCCTGACAGAATATGCCTCACAGTGTTGTATTATTGCTGTTATGAAAACAAGAATAGGTTGAAATGTTTTAGAAAAATGTTTACTCAAAATCAGTGCATTAAAGACCAAAACAACACAAAACTGAGGGAACAAGCTGCATGCTTGTCAGATATGAGTGAAGTGTCAGACCCGACAGAACAACAAGCAGCAAACAAAATGGGCTTTTTTAATTTTTATTCAAAGGCCATCGTCACCCTCACCATGGTAATTTTTGAAGTGTAATACTTTCAGAACAGTTTTAATTGGCCACTTAACAAGTGGCTAAAGCGAACGTCATTGGAGGAAGATGATCGAAACAAGAAAGAATTCATTAAACGCATTTCATCTTTCCTTTTCCTGTCCTGCACAAAGCATTTTAATGAGCTTATCTCATTAGTTACTTCTTAGTGCAGATTCTTGGACTACACCCAGACATTTTTTAAACCGTGCATTATGTTACGACTTCAAATATAGAAGTCTTCAATTCACTCTGTGTGTGCTAAGATACGGTTTTAACTGTGTTAGCGATGACACACTGAAGTTTTACAACCATTTAAAGCACTTCATATTCTTTTATCTTGTCTATATCCTCACATATCATCCTGTCTAGTTTCTGTATGAGCTGTTTAGCTTTAATCTTTTTGATGTGTTTCTGCTTGTTTGAACTCACTTCCAGCTACGTGTATGTTTCTTCTTCACACGCTGAAGTGTGGAAGTTGTCGGCAGATGAAAACGCAGTTAATGTAGGTGTAGCTTCTGTTTAAAATGGAAATGCAGAAATTCATTTGGATGTCGAGCTGGGAGCTGTCACCTTCGAACAGGTTGGCTGTGCGGTGCGCCCTGAAGCCTTTGTTTGATTCCAGACTTTCTATTAATGAGGCTGTCACATGGCAAACAATAATTATGCATACAGGAAGGGATTTTGGCAGCCTGGAAAAGTGGGTCGGTAGCTTTACACAAGTTTACCTGTATCTACAGAGATTGACAGAATTGGATTGAGGGGTGTGGCAGATGATTTTTGAATTGGTCCCTGGGGTTCTAATGTACTGCTACCTGTCTGTTCTGGTTCACAGTAAATGCAGCAATTACCCTGTATTTTAAAGGGTTTGTTTTCTTATTTCTTATTTTTTATATTTTCCTCATATACATATTAGAATACATATGTGAATATATTTTAATATGTGAATATCAAACCTTTGAATTATTAACATAGATTCTGCAGTTACTGCATTACATAAAGTAATATTAATTCGACCGAATGAAAACTATTTGCAAAATGAAGTAATTGAGAGTAACTGAAGAAAAAGGGAGGCATTTTTTCCTGTAACACGGTGGTGTGTTTTTTATAATGAGCTGAATGTGTTTGTGTGATAACAGCACAGGTTGCCAAATATTTATTTTCTGTATCCTATCAAAACATATTAAACTTACATGGTTCACATGTTTGTTGATGATTTACTTTCCAGAAAGAGATTAACCCCTGTGCCTTTGTTTTTATTTCAACTTTCTCTCATGTAGAGCAGATTTGAGGTCCCAGATAGAGTTGAAGGATATTTCATATTTCATATCTGCAGGTGGGCCAGATTCGTTCTCCTCCTCCATCTCATGATGACCTCAGGTGAGGGGGTTTGGCTGTTGTTGTTTTATGAGGACAGCGTTCACATCCTGTGTTCAGTCTCTCTCACTTTGCTCATTTGCTCCTGGTTCTACCATGTCACCTCGGTTACCTAGTTTCCTTGGTAACCACTAATGGCATTTGACAGATATTTGGGGGAAATCATATGGTGTCTGTAAAAGACATGCCATATTATAGGTTTCAGATTTCTAAAGTTGTTTTATAATTGAAATTCATGCAGCGCTGCTAAATTTTAGTAAAATTCATTTTTGAAAAATGACATCTTGGGAGAAAATGAACAGGTTATCAAAATTAATTTCTATTTGTTTCTACTCTTTAAAGTAACAGATCACCCAAAAATGAAACTTGTCATTGTTCATTTCCCTCTCATGCTCCAATGTCAACCCTTTCTTGCTCTAAATGTGGAAAAGATGTGGAAATTATAAAACAGTGTCCTGGCTTTTCGTTTCCATATAAAAAAAGTTGAAGGGTAATAGCTGCTGTCAACCTGTAAAATGAGAAAAAGCACCGTAAAATTATTACATGACATCAGGTTGAGTCAATAATGACAGATTTTTTTATTTTTGTATAAACTGTTATTTTTAAGTATTTCCTAACTGCAATTACATAGAATTACTCTATGTATTGTAGTTCTTATAGAAAGTCAAATGATTAACATTCAGAAACCATGGTAGAAAGTATAAACTATACATTTGTTTCATAACATAAATATGCAGTAATGAAATATTGAAAATATATTTCAATATAAAAATATAATTTGAAATATTTACTCAGTTTTCTGTCAGATGTATATTTTACTATGCTGAGAGGTAATTTAATCTAAGGACTCAATTTAAGGAATTTTGCTGTTAAATTAGGTTAGTGTGGGTGGCTTCAGTATACTAAACCGCATACAGCCATATACAGTACTGGCCTACACTGTATGTCTACTAAAGGATCCTAAGAGATCTATATGCTGGGAAACCCACTGCTAGGGAAAGGGTTAGAGACCCCTCCCATCAATAACTGGACTCTTCAAACCTTTTCCCTTCTACACACTAAAGCACAATTTTCAGGATTTGGATGAATATGTATGAGGAGGTGATTGGAATTTAATTGCATGTGCATGTATTAATGTGTGGCATAATGTTGTCCATGAGCAGGTTCAGTGCTAATGAGCCTGGCTCAGTGTCCCAAGCTGCCATATGTTATGGAGCGTTTTTTGAGGGTTTTTCTGCATTCTGCTGTGGCATAACTTGTGTATTGGTCTCAGTGGACTGGAATGACATGGACACTATAGGAACAGAATGAGAAAAAGTTCAGGGTCATTGTGGAACACAGTGAATCACACTGTCAGTATTTTATTGACTTGGTGCAAATCGATTGAAAGAAAGTGATTCATAGTTTAATAAAATATCAGTATAACAATCATTTTCTTGTCCACTATTTTAAAAGTAGAAAAAGGCCAAAGAAGGAAAGATAATGATTTTCAGTAATGATGCAGTAATGATGTCAATAATATAATTAATGTTTGGGTTGATGTCACTTAACACTGACGGTTGTAATGCGTTTATGTTGTCTAGGTAAATTTACTTGGAAGTATAATTGCATAAGGTGTTGAGTTGAAGTATTCCCTAACTGCATTGGCTTAAATCTAACACAATTCAGCAAGGTTTTCTTCATGGTAAAGCAAGCTAAATCAATATTTAATTTATCCAAAGATACACAAAAAATAAATAAATAATTTTCTTGGATCTCAGCCTTGGAAAGCCTCATTTTAATTTTGGTGTGTCGCTGCTTTAAACAGAGAGCTGCTTCCCCTCCAGTACGTTTCAGTAACTCTTTGCTGTGTCTAAGGTGTGAAGTGGTAATTTCACAGGCATGTGGAGCTCTGGGCATCATACTGAAACTCCTGTGTGTCATTCATTACAGCCCTGAGACTCATCTCTCAGCTGCCAGTGTGAAACGCAGCCTGTGGTCCAGCGGTGCCCAGCCAGACCTGAGGGCTGCCGCTGCACCCGTCTTCTCTTCATTCATTAAACCGCTGAGTCTCCCACTGTAAATCTCTTAGCTCTTGCATTTTATGATGAACTGCAAGAGCTGTTTGGCTCTGGACGTGTTTACGGCTCATTGCAACGGCTTGAGAATCGTGAACGCTATTGCCTGAATCTTACACAGCTTTTCATTAAGATCTATCGCTGGAGAAAATCACTGCCTGTGTGAAGAATGGTGTCAGTGAGATATGCTGACCTCTTCATGCCCCCGTAGACCATGTTTATTGCCTGTGTGTGGCCCATGGTCCTCTTTTTCATTTTAGTGAGGTGTTAAAGGTACAGTACACCCCAAAATGAATCATTGATCTTTAGTCATTTATTGAAAATGTTTGTGATTTATTGACTCTCATAACTACTGCAGACTTTCTTTCATTTGAGGAACATAGAAAGTTCTTTGATTTCTTTGAGGGTAACTTTAGTGATTGGGGACTGGAGTTTTTAATGCTGTGATTTGTAACTTTTGTGGATAAAATCAAACAAAAATATTATATTAAGCAAGTACGGGACAAATTAATGTTCAGCATAATTAACAGGAAGTTTATAATAATAATTTATAATTTGAGCTGTTGGGTTGGCATATTTTGTGAGAAATGTTCATATTGCATGTTTGGGTACTGCTGGTGGTGACGGGTTGGTATTACAGCTGTTGTTTAAAATTAATACTTGTCATCTACATTACTAAGAAAATGACTCCAAGTATCCTGCAATTTTATCTTTCAAACAGAGGTGGCGCTAGAGAGGCAGCGTTATGTGTTGCAGCTTTAAGCAAACAATGACAGAATTTTTCTTTTGAGATAAACAATGCCTTATAAATGACAGTCATCTGTGTCATCTTATCTCATGCATTGTGTGGATAAAAAAGACGCGATAGCTGAAAGGAAGACTGATGACGCCTTGTTGTTTTGAACAGATTGTAAATACTTGCTTCATCACCATCACGGCTTATAGAGGTGAGCACAATTGAGCAGCCCACAGCTGGAGTGCCTGATTTCCTGACTGTTGTCTCAATCAGTGCACTTATAAAACTCTCCTACCGTGACACAGATATGTGGACCTGTGTTTGCTCATCATCCAAACCAAAGGCTGTCACTGTTATAGAGTCCTGTCTTTGTGAGCATAATTCCCCAGCATTAAGACGGCTGATTAAAATTGCTTGGAAAGCTGCAAGAGAGGTGATTATAATTAGAGCCCCTGTTCATGTTTGCTGGTGGTGGCTACAGCTTGACAACAACATTGTCCTCAGTTGCCTCCCACTGCCTGTTGGGGTGTGAAAACAGATTTGCGCTTTCGAGTCGCTGACGTTTGTTGCGCACTCTCTGAGGTAAACTAGAATTAACTTCTTTATGCAAGTTCCCTTGAGTCGCCCATAAGCCGGCCACGTTTCTCAACCTCTTGAGATGCCCTCAGGAATTCAAATGTCAACCCGGGAAAGGTCAAACCTGGTGCGGGTTTGATTGACATGTATTTAGTGATTTGATTTAATAAGGTTTGCTTAACAGAGTGATGATGAATGTAGATCTACTGCCTGGTGTTTTCTCTTAAGTAATTTGTTCCACATGAGGGATGATTGGTATTTGACAATAAAGATTATTGTTAGGTGCTTCTGTTCGTTCAGCTCATGGTCTTTTCATTACTGAATTATATTACGGTTTGTGCTGTTTACCAGCATGGCTGCATCAACAACATTTAAGTCGCTAACAGTTAGCACACACGGATGCATTAATTTTGATCCATAATTTAGAGGCATAAGCTGAAATCTTAGTGCTCTCACACTAATAGCTGCTTTGCAGAAGCTAAGAGAGCTGTTCTGTAATGTACATTTAAATGGTGAAATGCTTTTCTCACAGCTGTGAGATGTATTCGCTCCAGCACTTGAGACATTTTTCTCATCAGAATATTTCTGCTTTGTTTAATACACAAAGTTTTCAGGAAGAACAGCCTGTGATATTTTGAAATCTGTTTGCAGGTCTGTGTCATGTTTTCTTTCATAAAATTAACTAAACAACTGACAGTCTAGACTGTCTGTGTGCATCTGTCGATTTAAGCTCTTAGGTTTGATAACATTTACATTTAACATTTCCTATAAAACACATTACAATTCATTTATTTTTGTTGTGCAAGAACCTGGATCTCTTTATAAACATTAAACTACTTCAGTAGACAAAATTTTGCAGACAAAACAAATACATACATTTCTTTAATTTTCTGTGTAAACAAGATCAGATTTAACACCTATTAACACCTAGATTTTAACCTATTTATGTAGTCTGATTAACTTAAATGTCTTTACAAATGTTAAACACAAACCCACTTTCTTGGTCAAATGAACACAATTGAGAACACGAAACAGTCAATTGCATGACTGCGCCTCTCCTAAAGGGATGCATACCATGTCTTTTACAGCTGTAATGTCACACTTTATCTATACTAAAGCTTTATCTATACTTACACTATCTATACTTAAAAAAACGTCACTCTGAGCTGTCATTGGTTAAGCTTTTATCCCTGGGGGAGATGAGTATAAAAACATTAACTGTAACAAATGAAAGACTTCTGTCTTTCCCGACTTCAGCAAACTGTGTGAATGCTCAAAGTTGAAGGAAATATCCTCCATGTGTTTAAGACACCTGCTGTGCACAGCAGGAATGAAAACTGTGTGTCTTTATCCCCCCTGCATTGGACAGCCCATTTCACACACACACAGACACTCCCAGACAATAATGGATACACAGCTCAATCACTCCTCTCCCACAACAGCACGTCTGTTTTGTCATCTCTTCATTTTCAACCAGGCTAGGATTTAATCCGGGTTTTGTAAAGTCTCGGCTCTGTGATCCGGTCTTGTGTCCCTGGCTGAGTAACAGCATTATACCATGGCTTCTGTTTTCAGGCTCAGCTAATGCGATTGTGATTGAATCTCTTCCCTCAATTCCCGGAAGCTTTTGTTTAACGGGGTTGAGTTGCAGGTTTGGGCCGTAGGTGGGACAGAACCTCGCCAGTCTCTGTTATGTTCTGTAATCTTACAAGGAATGTTCTTTTCTCAGTTTTTTGGCTTGTTCTAGACAACTGTTTACCCTGTTTTCATGCAGTAGCTGAGCTTGAAGAGACAGCTGGCATTATAATGCGTTCCTCAGATGTTTAAACAGCGAGAGGTCGCTGCTCGTCCAGAGAAGAAAAACATTTAATTAAAAAACTATTTTTTACATTAGACTCCAGAAATGAGCAGATGCTCAGTTTTTTTTAATAAATATGCTTGTGTTGTAATATTCTGAGGTTGTACTATTAAAGGTATAAAGATTAGAACCAGGCCTATGGAAATATTCTTTGGTCAAGCAGATATCTACAGGGTGGAATTAAAAGGGCTACAGTATTATTTACAGTATATAAATACTATTGTATTAAATAGAATAGACTGATCCTAGGAGATATACATCAACCGATGACCAAACAGATTAACTTTGCAGCTGTTTTTCCACCAAACATGATACAGATATAGCATACATGCAAGAGGATGTCATGACAGGAACTTTTATTATGTAAAGGCAAACCCAAGAAAACATGTTTTGTTTTAATGTTAATCAGATTAAGGGAATAAATGAAGAAACATCTGGATTATTGTTTAATATGTTAGATATGGTGCATAGAAATTGGAAACATGGTACAAATGATAACATCCAAATGACTCAGTCCAAAGTAATGCAATTATTTAAAAGTCACCCACATGTTTTTAATTGTTTTATTATGATAAATGTTAATGATTAACTTTTAAGAAGATGTAAAAAATATTTTATACAGAGTTATATAGAGTACATAGAGTTATTTTTGGAATAACTATGAATGTACATTACTATAATATATATAATATAAAGTACAGTCAAAATTATCTGGCAAAGAATGTGCATATGTTTATTAGCCAGGCTTGTTAACAAGGGTGTGGCTTTAAAAACTTGCATAAACTTGCTAGCATAATTGTAAGCTTTCATCTATTTTAAGAAAAGCATGCTAGATATTACAGCTCTATGCTGCTATGAGCCAATTAATTGTATCCTAGCAACAGCAGTCAATATGTTTCTTAGCAACACATTTTGTGAAATGCAAAATTGCACTTAGGAGGCTGGGACAAATCAGTCAAATTACATGTCCCAAAGAAATGTGGCATTTTATTCTAGGTTACCTCGCCACCGGCAATTTTAAAAAGATCAATGTTGTATACAAGCATGATATGGGCATTTCTTGATACCCAATCTCCCTTTCACTATAAAATAATGGAGCTCTTTAAATATTAAGTGGCAATACGATTCGCCTCACAACCTGCTTGTTTGCATTTGTCAACCTTATTATATTTATTGGGGCAAATGACAAAAAAAATGTCCTTCCATTTTATACCAAAGGTGACACATATTCCCGATAAAAAATCTTCAATTATGAGATCATAATGTCATACATCAGGTGGATTTACCACCTCTGTATTACCCATCAGCCCCAGATGATATTCTTCCATTATAACCTGTCTTGTACATGTCATTGTTTATTTCGTTGAGGGCTTGTGTATCAAATACATGCTTTAGCACAGGTGTGATTGGGTTTCTCAGTCCAGTGTATCACTCATTATTATTCAGAAATTCACCTTATCAGTTACACTTTCAAAAGAGCCTAGAGTGTATTTACAGCAAGGCGACAGACCATTTGTGTTTTGTTTTGGAGGTGTATTTGTTTCTGTGGGTGCAATAGAAAATAATGAATATTTCATGATGGATTTGAACCTGTATCCTTATGTGGTCTGGGCACCAAATTATTGGAGAAGCTTCATGCATGATGCCGTAGGAATTCAGACAAATTTGTTTGGTTGTGTCCCTCATTACAAGCCAGTGATAGTTACGGTTTTGGTTTGTATTGATGTTGCTTTTTAAGTTTGTTATGCCAAGTTTGTGTCATTGTTTTCTTCATTCACATTCTACATCAATGCCATCATATAATTTGCTTAAAATTCTATATTTCATATATAATATATATTTTGTGTTTGTTATGCTGTGGACAGTAAGCCCTGGCTCCATGTTTGCTGATGTGTGTTAAGGCCCTCGCTGGCACTAACGCAGTTAGTGTTGAGCTGCTGACCTAGCATACCGCTAGCATAAATCATGCTGAGACATTCTAGCCATCACCATCAACACCTGGTGGCTTCTTGTTCAGTCAGGTGGACAGGACAAACACCAGCATCTTCCCTTTTAGAACAGAATGAATATTTATCAGCAGAGATTTTGTCTGCAGTTTCTATTTAGTGTTGTTCTGGAACAGCACCGTGTTAAAATGCAGTCACCCTGAAGGAACTTGGAGTGCACTGCTTTTAAAGGAACAGTTCACCCAAAATTTAAAATCCTGTTACTCTGGTAACTTTTGGGTGCGCTATACTTTTAAAGCCCTTGTTAGAGGGATAGTTCAACCAAAATTACAAAATTGTTCCATCGTTTACTCAGCATCATGTTATTTTAAACCTGTATGACTTTTGTGTCTCTGAGGAACACAAAAGAAGATATTTTAAAGTGTGTTAGTAACCAGATAACTTACATTGTATGAACACAAAACAACTGAGGTACTTCTGAGATAATAATTTCTGTTCCACAGAAGATAAAGTGATGCAGCTTTGAAATAACATGAGGGTGAGTAAATGATAGGATGCTGGGTGAACTGTTTCTTTAAATGGAGCCAAAACATTGTTTTAGTTTCCACACCCTTCTCAGTTTTCTTGGACTGATGGAGCACCACAGACTGTCAGTGCTTCCAATCTGCTTTATTACTCCTAATGTAGCGTTTTTTTGTACACCATTATCCTGAGTCTGCATGGCACTGAGGCATAATTTATGAAGGACCAGCACTGCAGTCCAGTATTCCCTGCCAATGCTGTCTTTCCATTTGGATATTGAATCACAATCTGTTGCGAAGGCCAGAGTTGGTTTAAATGCTGACCATGACAGTCTTTCTGCACACCAGTGCATAATTTCAGCACCCCTTGTTTTGGCATCGCTAGGCCTGAGGAGACGAAAGAGTTTTTGACTGATTTTTTAAGACGCCCATGATTAGGATTTTGGCAGAAGGAAACTGAATGATCATTTGGGTCAGAAATTCAGGACAGCAAGTTTCATTGAGGTTTTTCAAACTACACTATATGGACACACAGGCATTTATGGTCGTGTCAGTGGCTCTCCAGCTAACAATTTTAGAATAAATTTCTGTTTAGATTCCTGTGATGTTTCTATTACATAATAAAATTTTACAAGTGTTTAAAATTTCTAGCATTTTTTTAATCCTGTAGCAAATGCACCACAAACAACTGAATAAAGTTTTAAATGCATTTGACATATAGCATTAAAAACATTCTGCTAATGTTACTGTAGGACCTATGTTGAGCTTTAAAGGAATTCATGTGTTTAATAATGCTAAAAGTTCAGCACTGAAGTTGCCATGGCTTTGTGCTCTGCGCACATTCACGGTCTTTCCAATACAACCTTGTGTGACATTCTGCTCACATAGTGTAAAGCAGACCTGAGTGTTTGCACAACCAGTCTGAATGTCACCGGATCAATGTCTGTCGCCTCCTGTTATATCCAATACCATTACAAGCTTTTAGAATTTTACCTGTCGTTCACCTCTGAGGCTTTACTAACATTCTGTCTTGTTCCGACGACTGATATATCGGTTATTAGTCAGTTTGTTGACCTTGTGTTTTTGTTTAAAAGTATTTTACTGCCTTGACTCTATTGAATGAGAGATTTTTAAGAGAAGTTTATCAAATATGCATGCATGAGACCCTCGGCAGAGTGCTGATCTGTGTTCTCTGCTTCAGTTCTCTCCTCTTTGATACTTCCTGTCTCATTTGTTGCCTCTATTTCTCTCTCTTTCTCTGCAGGTGTATGAACGTGGTACTAATGTTGAGCAGTTTGTGACCCGCTTCCTGTTGAAGGAATCAGCCAATCAGATCCAGTCTCTGCTGAATTCTGTGGAGAGTGCTGTGGATGCCATTGATGAGCAACACACATCAGTGGGGTGAGAACTGTGTTTGAGGTGTAACGCTTTTAAAACATTCTGCTAACAATGCTACTACCTTTTCTACAAGACCTTTGGTAACCTTTAGAGAATGTTTTGTAGAATGTAGGCAACGTTTTGGAAGCATTGCCTGTCTCCCATCCATCAGGGCACTATTAGATTCATAACTTTAGTATTTAGCTGTATGATTTAGCAGATGTTTTGTAATTAAAGTGTCCACCATTACACTAATTGCATGATTTCAAAGACTGATAATATGCATGATAATAGAGCAGGGTTGCAATCTCAGCTCTGTATGGAATGCGAAATGCAACCTCTGTTGTAATTGCCAAGATAATTGATTATTGAGCCGCCAACACGCATTTGCTCACTGAACTTATTATATCCAAACTCTTTGATGTTTAATGTAGTAAAATAACAGGAAAAAGCACATTTGGTTTGAACACTTTTATCAGCTGTGTTTTGCTATGCCCCAGATCCTACCCCAGTAAGACCAGCCCACGTGTCCCAGATAGACGCTATGAGGCCCCGGTGCCGGATTACCCTCCCAACAACAGAGTCAGTGCAAAGGAGAGCATGAGAAACATCAACACAGGTGCAGGTAAGATCATTTACAGTCTCCAGCTGTTTCCACACATGTAGGTCCAGATCCATTTAAAAAGTGTGCATCACTATCTGCTCCCTTCTGAGGGAATAACACTGGAAGTGAGAAGTCTGTAGGGTGCTGCAGTCCTGAAAATCTTATCTATTTGGACATAGCAGAAAAATATAGCCTGCATTAGAGTCTTAGACTTAATAAATTATATTAAAGTTGTATGTCTGTATGTTTATATTAAAGTTGTATATGTGTATGTCTATATTAAAGCTGTATATGTGCATGTCTTTTATGTACCAAGAACCATATAAAACCACAACAAATTCCTTGTGTGCTTACACACACTTGGCCAATAAAGCAAATTCTAACATTTACATTTATTCATTTGGCAGATGCTTTTATTCAAAGTGACTTACAGTGAATTCAATGTATACATTTTTTCATCAGTGTTTGCAATAGTTTGAGCCCACAGCCTCAGTGTTGCTAACACGATGCTCTATAAATTGAGCTACAGGAAAAATAAAATAACAAATCAGATGTCTATGTTTTTAATGTCATATACGTCACACGATACTCAGAGAACCACTGCTTAGATCTTCTGGTTTAATATGAATGCAGCATGCATCTGTTTGTGTGAGCAGAGCTCAGCTGTGATGAGAAGATACTTTTTGAACAAGGTGTGATGAAATGGTTCAGATAAACATGAGAATTAGTTTCTTGACTGAATCCCTTTAGAGTCCTCCACTTTCCTGAGCCACCTGTAATTTATATCGTAATGGATATCATCTCAGTCAGTCAGGCACAGAGAAACGGATCTTCACGATGGTCAGGAACTGTGAGAGGGAAAAATTGCCTTCGGTTCTATTGCTCCTGTTAGAGCCATTAACACACAGACGAGAGGCAACGTTTTAGCTACACTTTCAGTCCTGTTTCTCTGCAGTAGTTTATTGGAGTGCTTGTTTAATGGTCTGTTTGATAAGTCACAAATTTCTTCTATTCATCAAGGGGTTTCTTCACCCCCCCAAACATCTCATAAATCAGTTTGGTAAGGATCTTGTTTGTGGCTTTAGATATGGTGGCCAGCTGCATTATCATACAAAACATCTTCATTTTCCATTCCTGGACCATCTAATTGACAGAGGACAAACTTAGAATCTGTCCACATGCTCTGCTGTGGGTTTTGTGCATCAACATATCTTACATTTACATTTGTTGATGAGTTTGTGGCTGAGATCCTGTAATTTATGAAACCATTATGATGATGCACAGTCACAAAACAGAGCTGTTTGGGGACGCACACACACAAAAGTGGCTCATAACAGCCCATTGTGTACAGTATGATGTAACTGGAGAAATGTGTGAGTTTTTAATGAGGAGAGGGTTGAAAAAAGTTCCCTCAAACTATGTACGCCAACCAAGAATTTTGAGTTTCAGTCAGAAGAGTTAGATAGAGTTAGATATGTTTAGAGGCAGTTAAAGGAATAATTTACCTGAGAGTTAAACCTGTTATTAACTTTTTGAAAGCATTCAATAGCTTTGAATGAGAAATGAAAAACAGAAGTTTGTATGTACAAGCAGCTTTGTTTGAGATGTAGCCCAGGAGACAAGATGTGATTTTACATTTCAGTACAACCGCAATAAAAAAGCACACACTGTTCAGACGCTTTATTTACAGTAATTACCATAGACGTCAATTGGGCTCTAGTTTACCTTTATTGTAAACTCAACCTGTCCAATACTGCTGTATTTCTAGATTGACATAACAGTGCTGAATCAAAGGGGTCTGTTTTATGGGTGAAGTTCAAACGCTGGCACTAGTTTTAAATTTCCCCCAGACACAGATAAAGCTGACTCGACTTGCAATAAAAGCGCTATTTTAGCTGTCAACCCCGCCATGGAGAGCGGTGATTGGAAAGTTCTCTGTCCAAAGGGTTATTTATGAGCAATCGAATGTGAATGTGGATCAATACTTGTACTTGCACATGGTATATTTTTCCCATCA
>JBAJNP010009640.1:0-17748 GCA_036877545.1 Yasuhikotakia modesta | reverse complement strand
CAGCAACAGGCTGAAGGAGCTGATAAGATCTCTGGGGATGGCATGGTTTACTGGGACCCTTGGCCCCCTGGTGGGGACATGGTTACTTCCCCCATCTTCTAAGGCAGCCAGGTGTAGACCCAGAGAATGTGAATAATGCAGGTTGCTGTGTTAGATCAAATGAAGTCATGGCTTAGGGTGAGTATATTTGTGTCTGTTTACACATTAGTAAACAATTTTAGGTAGGTTTGTTGTTGTTTTTTTAAAAGGATTAAATGTCCCTAGTCCTTTCTACTGGAAATAAATGGGTTTAATAACACGCTGGTTAATGAGAGGAACTGTGGAAGTTGGCAATAAACTGCGACATTGACTCCATAAAAACAGGCCAAGCAATGAATATGAAATTAGTGCCACATTTTTTTCCCTCATGTAATCAATATTATTTATAAGATGTCAAGATAAACAAACAAATCGGTAAAAGCTGCCACAGAATTAATTTGGGAACTTTCAACGATTACTCCGCTAGGCTTCAATTAACACTAGCTTTTGGCCTCACACACTCTCTGCACTGCGGGAGTATGTACTGTCCCGCAGAGTGTGGGCCCAGCCCCCTGCAGCCTCTGCGGCGCTGATGTTGCTGTCCAGTCCAGGACCTGCATTTGTGACACACAATTTCCCATTAATGATCAGCAGGACAGCTGCAGTCCTGGGCCTCAGTGCCACCTCTGCCCTCGTTAGTGCTCTCATTAACAGGCAGCATGGCTCCTAATTAAACAACACAGTATTTAGATAGTCCTTCCCTTTGTATCCCTGAAGCAACACCTGAATACATTTATTTTGTTTGTATATTTATTTTCTTAATCTGTATTTCCACTTCCAGTCCCTCACTTCATAGACAAGTGTCATGTATAATATAAATTAATAATGGATAAATGGCCCTTATGATGAAACTAAAGACTAAGTGGGAAGATTGTGTCTGTACTTAAAATGCCTAAAAACAGATTATGAATTGTGTTCTTTCATTCACAATCCGTTTTATTGAGTTGGCTTGATAGCAGCTAGACTCTACAGATAAACACTGCACCATTGTGAAGTGAGATTACTGTGATTATGGCTATTATACAACAGGCAGTGCACTTCAACAGCATTTTTAATAGAATGCTCTCATAATCATTGTGTGACGGGGCCTTTTTTAGGTAAACAAATGGTTTGAACTTATATGAATTCAAATAGCACCATCTAAATGGTTAGAGAAATGTTTTTCAAAAAAAAAAGTGAAAAAGTGCAATATTATCAGTACTTGCATCCCCTGGGATCGAACCCACAACCTTTGCTCTGGTAACATAATGCTCTACTAGCTGAGCTACAGGAACATTTAAGTTTTTTCTAAAACTTTACTGCCTGTGGTTTTTATTTCTCACCTTTTAGCCTAGCTAGCTAAATATTACAGCAGGTGAATTATTAGGTTTCTTTATAGCCAGTTCATCAATCGTATTATCTCTGCAAATAAATGAATGTCCGCCTCTGACTCAAGTTCTGTCAACAATAACACCATCAGCACCATCAGACACAAACTTCAATTATCAAACACTCATAAGAGATGATGGAGTTACTAGATTTTAGGGTTTAAAAGGGTTTTAAAAGGCCCCTAGCCCCTTTTAAATCCTAGATTTTAGGGTTTAAAAGGGGCTAGGGTTACTAGAACATTCTTTAAATGATTGACTGCAATTACACTAATTTGTGTAGTCATTTGTGTAGCTAATCAGATTTAGACAGCATTTAGATTTAGTAATACAGAGTATATATTTAGAGTGAATACACTATATACTGTATAGTATATTATTGGACTACAATTAAAGGGGTCCTGTTATGCAATAACTTTAGTTAGCCTGTAATGCTGCTGTTTGAGCGTAAAAGTTTACAAATTTTTAAGAACCACAAGTAGGATAACAATGCAAAAAATGCCCCTGGAAAATGTAAAATGAGTTGTTGCCATGTTAATAAAATACTAACCAATCAAAAACAATTCTGTTATTAGAAAGGAGAGGCTTCATAAAACCAGAAAAGCAACAGCTCCTGTTTGACAGGCACGAAATCCTGCACTTTTGGTACTTTTTAAAAGGCTCCATCTGTACTAACATGGTTAATCAACCCTCTGTCTAAAGGATGACAGATAAGTTATTTGTGACATGGTAAGTGACAGTGACAACAGAGTACATGACCCCTTTCCTACTGCATAGCTATGGGGAGCACTCTCAAGCCTCCACTGGTTAGGCAGGTCTGGGTGACCTCTAGGTTAGCAGAGTCTAGCAAATTTTTACCCATTATCCATCTTATTGTGCCACAAAGGCCACATGCATCTTTCTAACAAACAGGTGAGCAGAGCAATGCATTACAGGCTGAGCGGCCCACTGTTTCAACCCCAGGGACTTCTGTGTGTCATGACGCACCAGGTGCGTGGGCCAAAATAAACACGAATGTGGCAAAATCACTACCAAGGACAACAAAGAAGCATCCGGAAGCTATTAATACCATGACCTGTTCTGTATGTTTGTGTTCAGGACACACTCTGCTGATCCTGCATAAAGCACAGTTCATTGACTGCGTGTAAAAAAACACAAAAGTGGTGTGAGGGCCAGGAAGTATCTTTTACCTAAGGATGTTTTTAAAAAAGTCAAATAAAGGAGGACAACTCAAAGATATTAAAAGAACTAGTTTATAAAATGATTACAAGTTTGGCAAAGTTTGGTCTTGATGAAATGATTTATTAGATAAATATAGACAGTATAGTTTACCTGGATCTTGTTTAAAGCGCAGTTATTCAAAAATATTATTATTGAATCTTTAATCAAGCAATTATACCCTTAGCTCATTCTAAATTTGGATTGTGGCCCTGGGACCAAAAGCTTAACATACTGTAGCACACATACAGTACTGTATGTTTAATATGTAAACATATTGGTTTATACCATGAGTTTATTGAGCTAAAATTCTGTAGTTCATCATCAGTAGCTACTACACCTCTGTCAGTATAATGAATTTACCCAGTGATGAAATGATTGTGTTACAGAGAGCAGCAGCTTTATATATTTCACCAATAAGTCATTCTACATTCTACATTCACACACCTGTACAAGGTATTTCATCTCACAGAGAGCACTAAGCCTTGCTCCCCTGGCACTAATCCACAGCAGAAAACAGCTTTCTGAGGATTAACATCAAGGGACAGAGTTGCACTTGACAGTGGGACTGCATGTTCTCACTTTCACCCGCCCGCTCTCAGTCTTTCCTCTTACACTACTTCACCCCTTCTGAAGTGCCTCCTAAACGTAAGTCAACCGCTCAAATCGAAACACTCCTGACCTTGTCTGTGTGTGCATGAAAAGCAGAAGGCTACAGTGTTTGTTGTCTATGTTGTGATGCTATACTGTCTAAATGCAGTCACAGATGTTGAACCTGTTAAGTTATGTGTGGAGAATTAACACCATGTAATATCTGTGAATAAATAAAAGTGGATGCATAATGTGATTAAGAGAGTATGACAACACCAGATCACAGCCTGAATTTGAGGAAGAAGTTTTAAGTGCAGCTTTTACAAGACTAACCCTAGGCTTATATTTTATCCAATTAATTAAACTTCATGTATAAACTTCATTCAAACTAAGTTCAACCCAAGGTATACTGTCTATTTTATTATTATAATATATGCTCTGCATTTAAAGAAAACAATCCCTAACAGCTGCCATACAGAGTCTCATTTACCCAGAACCAATAAGAAGGATATACTCAGTGATACACATCTACTGTATATTTTTGTATGTATATCAGAGACAAAGTGAAAGCTAGAGAGCAGATGAACATGAACAGAAGTAAAATGAGGGCAGGAACAGCTGCCAACAAACCACAATGGATCTGGCAAGCATCCAGTTAGTTATTACTGGCACTTAGTGTTCTTCTCTTATGTTTCTGTAACCTCTGCATTCTAACCAGACATCAGTGTGAACCTCTCAAATTCTCACTAAAAGCCTTTTAGCACCAATAGTACAAAATCTTAAATGGAGAAAACAACACTTGAACAAAGAGCCTCTACTGCATCGCTGTAGATCTCTCTTTCACAGAGGAAGACATTAGAACAGTAATTTAGAAAGCGCTGTATGAGATTAGGCAGTGCTTCTGTCTGCAGGGCTATGTACCGTGATGTTATTTGCCACACCATAGCTTACAACTCTGTTTAACAAATCAAAGTTTCTCTTGCTATAGCCTATTTCTCACTGAGAAAAGACGGTTTACTGGCGTCTAATCTTACCTTGGTTTTTGACTTTGACTTTTTATCTCAGAACTCTCGTGTTATTGGCTTTGATTCCACGTTTTAGCCTAGTTTGCCATCATTTTCTGTTCTTGGGAAACAGTGTTATTGATGATAAGTGAATGTACTGCAGAGTAAGATTAAAGTAAAACAGAAGCTGTCAGGGATCGATGCGCTCTGAAATGAGATGGAGCTTCTCTCCCCGATTCCTAATGGAGTCATGAATACCCAGCATTAAAGAAAACTTTGCTTAAAGTTAGCAAATCCCACAAGGCAACAGCGCCGTTGTCATTCTTACGTCTACACCCTTGTAACAAATGCTTTGTTATCAGCCACTTTAGAATGATTAATCTATGTTACTTTCAAAACAATTGCATTTCTAAAAACAAGAATTCTGCTCCAGCACCTCAAGCAATGCATATTTGTGAAAAATTTCCTCTCTTCTCCCACTATCATGTAAGAATATCAGATACAACAGAAGCTCGCTGGGAGTTTGACTGCCACTGAGTGCAAGTGTTTACCTAAGTGTGTTATTTGAGTTTTTGTCAGATTTAAAGCACATTTTTCTTTAAAGGGTAGACAGATGTGATATATTTGCGAAGTGGTGTTTATAAATCATTCTGTACAAGGCAGTCTTGCCTTAAAGGGGCAGTGCAGCAAACAATACAAATTCTGGGCTGTGTTTCTTTTAAGTGTTGTAAGTATATTGTTGCACCAAATGGCATCAACCCAATATACTTTAAGGAATAAAGAACAGTGTCAAAATTCTTCAAATTTTGAAGTTTTTCCACGTTTCTTCCACAGTCAGGTTTATTCAACTGTTTATTCAACTGTTTATATATGTATATGTATATTATATGTATACTATAAATATATGTATGTTTATTGTCCAAATAGTTTATATAACAAAGTGTTTTTTTTTATATTAGCAAAACTACTTTGGAACAATGTGTTTTCTAAAGTTCTACAAATACTAAGTTGACTATGTCAAATAAAACATAAATAAACCACAGATTAAACATAGACCAACTAATTAGATCAACAGACTAATCAGACAGAAGGTGTAGAACATGCTGTATGATTAAACTATTGTATATTCTGTAGTTGAATGTCTGTTTAGTATTTTGTGCAAGCTGTGCTCTATACACAGAAGCTGGAGATATTAATTTTTGGTTGTCCTACCACTAGGTATATTTTTTCTTTTCTATTTTTATTTCTTTCTATTTCTGTCTGTGTAAGAAAGCAGATCACTGGGGGTTTGCATAGAGTTGTTCACACAGGTCTTACTGGATAAGCCCCAACTTTGTGATTTTCTTGCCTTGGCTTACCTGCTTCGGGGCAACTGCTCTCTAGGGATGTTACCCTCTTTTCTCAGATCTATTGGTTGTGTTAGCAGGCCCCACTGAGCACACACACACACAACAGGCAGTCTCTCCTTGTGGGACTTCTGTGTGGGCATAAATTTTAAGCACCAGGACCAAAACAGAGGTCAGAATCAGCTATTTTTTCTGTTTGCACCAGATCAGTCACCTAATCATTGGATTTCACCACCACCTCCCTCCTTCACTTCTCTTTTTTCAGCTCTTCTGAAAAGAACCCATTTTTTTTCCATCCTGCCTGTAGTACCTTTAAAAAATGCTAGTGCAATCATGCTGTAACATTGTTGTGTTACGTGTCATACCTTCCATTACTTTGATAAATGTGATTTGGGCTGTGACCGTGTTTTTGCACGGCGCATCCATAATTTATAGCTTACATAGATGCTCTTGAATCAGGGTAAATTACGACTTTCTCTACTTTACTGAAACTTAAGTATCCAAATAATGTTACATCATGCTGTGTTTGTGCAAGGGCATCAATGTGGGAAAATTATAGAACAGAGGATAAAAAGCCAAATCTGAATGAGACCATGATGAAAGGAAAGTACAAAAGAAGAAAAACTGACTCATTACTGAAGGTCAAAGTTCAAGGGGTTTATTCCATTTATTTTATTATGCCTTTGTTCCTTTGCTGACATTGAATGAGTCAAACCCCATTGAGAGCATTTGACTTGATGCCTTAATGGTATTTTAGTGTTCAATAAGGTTAGGAAATGGTACTTAAGAAAATCTCCCACACTGAAGATAAAATGCAGATTGTGATGTTTTAGCAATACCAATCTGGCATGTCTAATGTTGCAAGTTGTCAGCGGCATTGTGAAAACATTTTCTAAAAGCTTTCGGAGTGAATGTGTGATCAGTGCAAATCAATTCTGTTAAAAAAATGTCATTTTTTCGCAGTGGTTACTGTAATTACCTTTCCTGTTAATATAAATCTATTACAGCTTCACTTAAATTATTGTTATTAGGAATCTAAAATATAATAGACTTGAAAAGTTCATTTCCAGTCTCTGATAGCTATTATTACATACATGTCCCAGCCTTCATCTCTGGTACCCAGCAGACTGTTCTCATTCAGGTCAGGTGACGTTAAAACCACAAGCCTTGTGCTGTTCATCTGCTCGCCCATGTTTTTTTCCCCTGGAAATGACTATGCAACCTTTAGAAATGTTAAATGAGAGGAGCTTTGGAGGTCACACATGCTGGATAAAGCCAGTAGGATAGCAGAGAAAGTGAAAAGCAAATGAAAAAGTGTGGAGGAATGCATGGTTTTATTTAGCAGCTGGAGTTTACTCCCAGTCATCAGATTGTACCTGCAGAAAACAGCTGATGCAGCTACAACGCTAGGAGACCTAAATAAGCTCAATCAAGCGCAGTGATAATATTTTATGTCCCCGGGCTCTCGTTTTATTTCTTGTTCTTCTCCCACCTCCAGGACAAGAAAACATTTTTCAGCTGCTCCGCTCACCTTGCTCGACCCCTGTAGAGTCATCCGGTCTGCCCATTAAGTGTGATCGCCGGGCGTCAGTCTGGAGAGCCACAGAAAAAGCAGCTGAAAAACCAGGACGAGCCCCTGCCGGCTCACACCACTGCATGTCATTTCACAGCACTGTGAAAACAACGTCCTTCTGGGGCAAATGTGTAAAAAGGAAACAGGAGAGAATGCATCTCATTAATCATGGGTCTAAAAATGGCTGAGAGACGCACATGTGCTTCAGCACGAGAAACGGTTGGAGGTAAAAGAGGTTCATCTGTTTTTCTGTGAGGTTAGTTCCATCATAGCTGTTGTTGACTTTGAGGTAGAACATTCTGAGGGAGGTGGTGGATGGGTTGGGGGGGGTTATTGGTACAGGTAACGGGTCTTTTGAATTTACTAGCTGGAGGCTATTTTAGTGAGTTACTGCACACTAAGCTCTCTGGAACGGCCCTTCTTATTCCTGCTTAGGTTTTTGCCATATCTTTACTTCACATACCAAAAATATTTCCACATGATTCACCTGTGAGTAGACGCTGCCTGGAGCAGATCATAATAAGTTTGTGTAAGGCGATGCCAGGGAAATAGATAAACAACACGTCTGTTTATCTATTTAAAATAGAAGACATTAGTAATGTGTTCCTGAGAACATTGGGCTCCATTAGATATGCTTTCAATCAATATTTTCAGAGCAGAGCAAAAGTTCAGCTCTGTGGAGAGCTCTGACATCAGAAGGTTATATGCTATTAGGGGCATATGCTAATGAATTTTCATAAAAATAGGCTGGGCACTATTAGCACATACATTTTGTATCTCGCACGGTTCTGTCATAACACATACACAGACATTGGACAAAGCCCTGTATAAAACATACACTCTCTCACGCACCCACACACACACAGTAAAAGCAACACCTTACAGTAAACCATCTGATAGTCATCTCCTCATGTGTTTTTACCTCAGTGTGAAAAATGACTCCCTTCTAGTAAGTGGGTGGCTGAGAAAATGGGACCCCTTGCAACCACCAGATTTCTGTAGTTTGGAACTGTCTGCTCAGTGAGGCATGTAAAAAACAGGCTTTATTCCCCACTGCTATTCCACCTTTGGTATTTTTGGGCTGGCGTAGTGTGCGAAGATGTCAGCACTTAAACTTTTTTGCTCAGTTTCACAAATACCTCAGAATCTACTGGAGAATGATGGAAAATTTTTTTCTGGTTCCCAGTTTGTTACATGCAACAGGTCTGCCAATATACTATCTCCTCGAGATTCTAGTATAGGAGCCTGCAACACAGACACAAAAAAATAGTAAGACACTTGTGTGAGTGTGTGTGCCAGAGACTTGCATAAGATGTTTGACAGATAAGTGGAAGGAAACAGGAAACTGTCACAGACTTGAAGGGCACCAAAGTGCTTAAACTGTGTAAATAAAAGAGTGCAACTAAATTGGATGGCTAATGTCCAACACGCGACAAATGCACAGTCTGTTTTTGGGAAACCAACATGCCCTGACTTATCACATATTTTAGCATAATGACCTGAACCATTAAGCACAGCAGCCCTTATGTACTTAAAACACTGACTGTCATGGAAACATGCCATGAAAATATTAGGTCATGGTGGGAGTTTAAGTCATTTACTGTTAAAAAGAGGTTTAACAGATTAAAAACACATAACTATGCTCAAATAAATTGCCAGAATGAATAATTCAAAAACCACTGCATTGGGCTTAAAAGGTTGTGCGTCTGGCATTTTAAAGTATTGGCTGTAGTCCAACTGCTTTATCATTAATACCAAAGTTTAACATCTTAACAAAGAGCGCATTAAGTCATGGTCACAGAAGGATCTGACTTTAGCCTAATGCACTGGCATATAGGACACCCCCACAGAGCATAAATAAACCAATGTTCTGGTTAAATGTGCCTATCTACACTGTTTTCCATTGCAAAGGCAGACCTGAGGCTGCATTTAAGTGGCATACTGTAGCGACATATGTATTTACACTGGAATCACAGTTGTAGGCTTGCAGCATCATGCCGATTTTCACAGAGAACTGCCTCAGCACTGTAGAACTCAGCACTGTAATAAAGCTGTAGAAGCAAAGATACAGTCAGCTACTGTAGACTTAAACTATTTATTTTTTACAGGCATCTTAAAGATAATTGTAATGAATGATAATCTCCATCTAATACCTGTATACTAATTCATTTTGGACACTAAAATTAATTACTTGTAGGCAGGGCCCTGTCTTATGGTTTGTTGGGGGACCCATTTAATTGTAGGCAGTGCCAAAAATGTGTCAAAAAAGCACAAAACTTCTTTTTGAGATGATCAAACTCTTATTTCTAAACTTTTAACGTGTGAATATGCTCAGTGTGTATCTGCTTTCACTTTTTTCATTTACACAACATGAAACATGAATCACTTTTTAGTTTCATTATAAGATAAAAATGATAATAATTATGTTTAATGACCCCAACTGCTCATTGTATGGAAGGAACCTGCATGTGGTCACCATAATTCTTATCTCTAGGGAAAACTCTCCACTTACTCTCTCTCCTGCTATCTTCTGTTGAAGCCAACTTCTCATCACTGAGGCTCTCACACTAGGTGACAGACAGTTAACGTTTAGTAGTTTTTCCTTCTCTCATTTCATCTCCCTGTGAAAGCAGAAAGAGGTCTTTACAACACTCTTATACACAAAAGTGACATTTTATTTTTGGTGTTTAGTCTACTTACTGTGAAGAACATTTTATGCCACATTGTTTCTGTTGTTTTTATTCTATAACTTACAAAAGGGAGGAGCAAAAAATTCTGTTTTCGTTACACAAAGTTTTGTGGACATGCTAAAAAAAGGTTCCAGGTTTTGGAACAAGCACTGCAGGTAAGGATGGTTTAACTGGCTGGTTCATTCTACAGTGTCTGGTTTTCATTAGTCTGTCAATCTGGCTCTTATTCTCTGTCATTCAGCTGTACACTGTCATACTTTAATCCTTACCTATTAAAGAGGCTTCATGTCTGCAGACATTTGCCATTTTCCACATGAAGCACACGGATAAGTCATGGATAAAGCCAGCGCTGACAAGTTCTGCTAATAATGAGTTTCTTTTTTTTATTTTGGATTGAAATGACTCACAAGAGACAATAAACATCTATTTGTGTGTTTCATGCATGCTATTTTTTGTGCATGCAGTTGGTCCATGACGATGATGATGATGATTATTATATTAGTAGTAGTATTGTTAGTTATTATTAAAAATAAATAATAATAATCATCATCATCATGAACATTTACATAATAAAAATGTGTAATGCAAAATTTTGACTAATTGCTTCTCCTTTAAGCAGGTTAAAAGCAAAGCATTATCACTGTTAGGAACATCAAACATGCTTTAAGTGCTTTGGCAGTTCTGTTAGAGAAAACAATCAAGTCTGTTTATCTCAATCAGCAGTCTTATTAAGGTCTGCCATGAGATTCAGCACCGGAGCTGGATTCATTTCACCATAATGTCTCCTTCCTGCTCATAAAGAGTGTGTTTTTATTACCCACCATGTGTTTTTGCCCTCTGATGGGGCATTTTCACCACAGGAGCATGAAGAATGAGAGAAACTCATTTGCTACAAACCACAGTGAAGGGTGCGCTGAGGTCAGTTTCATTTCTGCTGTGCAAATTTAGGAAATGACCTGATGTTTTGGTGCAAGATGCAGGAACCAAATTTACTTAATGTGTTTGAATACACTCAATGTAACTTTAATGAACTTTATTTAGTTTGCTAGTGCAACTTCTGAATTATAATGCATGTGCTATCAAATAAAATCAAATTAAAGGTTATTATGAGGTACAGTACTTAGTGGTTTATGCAGGAATAGGAATTAATGTGTGAATCTCATTCAGTCCAAAATAATGTTTTGCATTAAAAAAAGAATCAGTTCTCTATCATAACTGTAATTTATGTGTTTGTTTTGTAATTCAGTGCTTTTTTGTATGATTGTTGAAAACCCCATTAATCTGTGATTCTCATTCATCTATCTTTAGATAGACTTTTCCTACCAAAGAAAGGTTGTACTGTACAACAAACTGCAGAAATACTTGGTTGCATCTGGTCTGTAGTCAATATAGGGAAATTTATTTATTTATTATTAATAACAGATCAGAAAAGTGAATATTTCTGACCACAATGTGCTTCCATTTTCTGCATCTGCGAGTTAAAAGATAGAGAATCTTTGTCTATGGCTCAGTCAGGTCCAACCCTAATCTCTCTAAAAGCATCTATCCGTCTGCTACAGCCAGACACTCTTCACTCCAGTCAAGAAGTCCAACAACACAGTATCAAAAGCCGCTTACAGCTGCCACTGGATTATGGTCAGTAAAACATTTAGCACGTGTGCATACAGGCTTAACCATTTTGTGTGTGCACCGTGTTTGCTTGTATTTTGTTTAACAGCTTGCTATAAAAAGAAAATAAGGGTAGATTAATGTTTAAAGATGAATATTTTAAAAAATAGAAAAAAAGAGAGAGAAAGATAAAGCGAGCAAAAGACAAACTATCCGGCTTAAGCTCACAAACGGTTGGAGTAGAAGATTGGCAATAACACTTGTGGTTTTTGACTGAAAATACGTTCTGCTCTGAAGCCAAAAGCAAAATAAATCTCTAAACAGTGAATAAGTCCTCTGCAGCACAGTTATGCTGTCAGTTTAGTCACACTTGTTTCTATAGGGTTTTGAGAGGATAATGGTGTAACTGCATCAAAACATTTAGCCTGTCTGTGACGCAAAACTAATTACAAACTGTGAATGATACTATTTAGTGTCCTTATCTAAAGCATTTCTGTTTATTTTGCTTACACACTGAGACTGTGTGGAGTAGCGCTATAGTTTTGCATACAAACATATAAACATGCCGACAGACTCTCTTTTGAGTCTGGTGATTGATTTTCAGTGATAAGAGAACAGATAAGTCCTTTTCCTTGGTTGAGACAAGAAATGAGACAAGTTTTTTTAGTTAATGGTATCCAGTCTCTCTCAATACTCAGATAGTATTCAGCCTCACATTGGTTTGTGCTTACTAAAATTTCACCTGTGCCAGTCCAGGGAGTAAATCTACCAATGGAATGGTATTAGTTACCAGAATGTAGGAGTTAAATTGCGATCTTGAAGGAGGAAAAACTCTACAATGTGGTGATTTTGGTGCCCTTGGCAAAATAACACACTTTCTGAAAAATGTTGACTGTGCATATGATTGATAGAGGAATATTGTATTGCTGTAGATGAACAATGCTGTTGCTATTGAATTCTGCAAACAAACAACATGTGTGTGTCCTACCCTATTCACATGGGATTTATTGGGTAGCTTTGTGTCTCTAAGAATCTTTTAAATGCTTGTTAATTGCTAATTAGAATAAGATGTTAAAGACATGGAGTGATATTGCATCCCTTTAATTTCAGCCCATAAATAATTCAAACATTCTTTCACCCATCAACTTATAACAAGCGATCATTTGCCTAAAGGCATCAGATGGTGCTTTAGTAAAGAGAACTATTGATTGAATGCTAAAATCACAGTTATATACAGTATGTTTGTGTGTGTGTCACACACTTTTCAGAGAGATGAGAAAGATAAATCTGTTGTGGCAACACAGATTACGTTTATCTATCCCACAGCTGTCTTTCATGGCTTAGAAGATAATCATTATGGAGTCACAGTACTGGATGTATTTTGTCAGTTGTGAGACTGTTCTTGCACTTTTAAAGGGCTGTACAGTACCTGAGCTCCGGGAATTATACTAATGTTCCAGTAGCTCAGAAAGTAATAAAACTAAACCAAAGAAAAATAAAAGAAAGTGAAAAAGCCAGTCAGCTTTCAATCTGTCTATTTGCTGCCAGATAAAACACAAAATACAGGTCTACCATTTCTTACAATCATCGGGGGGGTCACACCAGGTGTGTGGAGGGGTTGGGGAGCGGGTGTTCATGTTTGAAGAAGAACGTGTCAATAGGACATCTAAAATGAAGACATCTTTTTGGCAACTCTACTCTGTTTATGTCTATATCCTTTGCTTTTGTCATGAAGGATCGATCCAAAGCTGCTTTTGTTGGTCTGTTTTTTTTCTTGGAAGGAGTATGAGGGGGGTTACCCAATCTAATTCTGCCTGTACGTAATATTCTGGGGAGCAATAATCACATTCAGCTCCAAGTTGATAATATCACACCACAAAAGAAAAGGCAATATCTCCACATGATTCTATTCTTTTGCTTTATTTCTCTCTCACAAATGGACCTTTTTATTAAAAAGAAGAAAAAACACGAGAGCACCAAAAGGTGGACTGCTAATGGCTGTGGGGTGGGTACATGATTTTATATCATTCTTCAGAGAGGAAGCAGGTTTGTTTGGTGTGGTTCAACATTTTAAAACATCAATTCAATTAAACTTGAAATGCACAGTGACTCCAATACTGGGTTACCTTAAAATTCAATGGCCCTGTCTGCTGACAATGTAATAAGAAGGTAAGAGAATTTAACAAAGATACATAAAATGCAATTCTGGTTAATTTAATATGTTTGGAAATGGTCAACTAGCAACTGCAAATAAAAGCTACAAATGATTTGTGTGACACAGACAATCCAAACGGATTTCTGTATGAAATAGTAAGAATTATAAAAAACATTTTTCATTAACAAGATTATAAACCAACCATCTGAGAAAATACAAGCCCCAAATGTATGTGTGTTTGCCAATGAATTTAATAATATCACAAATTCTTAATTTCTTCCTCCGGACTGTGAAACCCACTAAGCCCACACCCATATGTGCTCATCTATAAGCCAAGACGAATTTGGGTTAAAACAAACACACACACATACACACACAAACACAGCTCATAAAGTGCACCAATGGCAAACTACAAACCATGTCAAACTATGTCAAACTACACAAATATACTTTATAACCTGAGCTAAAGGGATTTGAGCTTCTGTTCTTGTGTTGGCATAAACATGATTGATTAAAGCAATCATTATAATCTTCCACTTTATTGAGTACAAAAAAATTCACATTTTCCTCCTCTGTTTAATTGGTGTTAGCATTTCATGTTGTCAAGTTACACTTTTGAAAGGATCTCACTTTTTTCTCTCTATGTAATGGAGGGCTCCAAAGCAGATCAAAGCCATAACCGACAAATATCCTTCTACATTAAAAGCCACTTTTTGTCAATGTGACTTTAATCTTTCACAGTCAGAGTCCATGAAACACAAATCATTATATGGCAAGCATCTCACATCACGGTAAACATTTACTCTTTTTATTTCTTAAAATGTCTCTTTTTTGCAGAAATGAGAGGCTGTCTGCTTGACCATAAAGATCTACAACCTTTAGGGATCTTTCATTAAATAAATTCAAGCAGAATAATATTGCTATCGTAATTATGTAACTGAAAGACTATCAAACCAGAACAAACAAGCTGTGAGAATCATGACCTTAATTCCCTGCCCATGTATCAAAGTCTCTGTCCTCTATTCAGCCAAACAGGCATAGGATTCTGCTATCTGTGATGTAGATTGGCAAGCTGTAAAAAAGAGAGGCACATTTTCCTTTTACTAACTCTCCTTATTGGCATTCAGGGCCATTGTTCTTCCATTTCACGCTTTGCTGTTTCCATGGCAACCCGAGGCGTAATCAGAGGCAGGCGGTTAAAGATGTTCCTCTATCACAGATAGTGGAACCAGTTATGGATAAAAAGAGAGTGGAGATAAAACGTTGCACATGTGCCTTAAGAGAAAATCTCAACTCCTGTGATATATCACAACTCTTAAGAGGGCCAGAACATGCTACAGTAACCACCCCCATGCTCTACCCAAAAGTTTTAACAGTAAATCACCTAATGAAACAAAGTGGTTTAAGTTTGGTCAAACCCAGTACCAGTTAAACATTTGGCAGATTATTAAATCAATGTGCATTTAAGCTATACATTTATTTATAAGTATGAGCATGGGAATAAGACCTTAAGAACATAAGAATATGACCTTGGCATTTCTGGGAACATGCAGAGGTACAGAAAAGCTGTTAAAAAGTGTAGCAGAACACAACTTACACTCTATCACCTTTCTTTTGTAGAAGGGCTTTTAAATGTTCTTAGTATAGTTTCTACTTAAACCGAACCTCAAATTATTAACTGTCTGGTTTGGAACCAGACATCATTCTGAACCATTTTGTGGTCAAGAACTGATAAGGTGAGGGACTTAAAAGTTAATTTTGTTGTGACTGATGAGCCCTTTTCCCGTTACTTAACATTCAAAAGCTTGTCAAAGTGTCAGAGAATCAAAGAATCAAATCCTTTAATGTCCAATGTCAATTACTTCAGTCATTGATTGATTTCTCAAAGGTGAAAAGTTCCAGACACATCTCCATAATGACAACGCCACTCTTTTTATCTCAGACTGACTGACACTTTCACCTGCTTTGATTCGTTTCGTTTTAATGCATTTCACTTGGTTGCATCAACGAAAGTCAAACACTGATAAATGAAAAATTATGTTTTTTCATTTATTGTCAAAAATGTCACCAGGAGTGTTTGTGATATATGTGTGTGATTGTTAAGGTGTGAGTGGGTATTTTCACCATCTTTTTGACCTTGATGGTTCTGCTAGTGCTCACAGCAACTTGCTATACAGAATCAATTACTACAGCTGGTGTCGGAGTGTAGAGTGTTGTCCACAACAAACAGTTAATATTTTATATTTACTAGGCAACTTTGAATATGTGTTTACTGAATTCATAAATGGCTCGAAAATAACAGAAACTGGAGGTCATGGTTTACATTCCCAGGGAATGTGTGAACTGATAAAATATATACAGTAAAACCACTTTAACTTTAAAACAAAGCATTTGCTATACATGAAAACTGTGCAAAATAATTTCCTGTTATCATGCTTGCAGGTTTGCATCAAGTTTGCAGTAAACACACTTTCTATTTAGCCAAAAGGGGACAGCTAGTGAGAGTAAATGAGAATTGTTTACTCTCAGAATTTCATCTTACCGCCTTCTTTCTTTTCTCATTCATTTCCAAACAGGTTTGACAAAACAAATTGGAGGGTAGAATGAGAAGCGTTCATCGCTAAATTTAACATGTGGTGCTTATCGCAAATAGTGCGTAGAGCAAACCACAAGGAAGAGATGTGCACACGCTCAACTGACAATAACTGACTGCAGACTGCTGCTGCTTCGCTGACTTCGAAAACAGACGCTTCTTATTGACTGGGCTGGGAAAAACCGAACGCCCCTCCTGAAGTTAATCAGTAGTGTGGTCTATTGGGAGCTCACCTTCCCTCCCCTTCTACTCCCAGCTCTGTAAATTTAACGAGGCCACTGCATTTAGTTTCATGGATGGCTAATTCTGTTTGTTTTGAATGGCATACGCCGTATGTTGACCGGGATGCTTAATTAGTGCTATTATGAAAGCCTGTTTACAAATGAGCTGAGTAATCCCTGTTATAGCATGCTAAGTTGCGCCTCTCCTTTTCCCCGGTGCCTCCGCTGGAGCATCAGGGCAGAAAGAAATGAACGCATGCGGTGGTTAGTGATAGTGGCTCCGCCATTGACAGTTAATGATTTCCTTCTAAATTCCATAATGGTTATACAGTTTTAGTGGAGAAACAACTGCATTGATTAGATTAAGGTACTTAGAGCTCAATGCCCAAAGCAGAATCTGTATATACATAATGAATGTTTTGTTAAAAAATGACACATTAAAAAAAACAAACATGAATTCTTATGACGAATGTGTCAATTAATAAATTATATAGACAAATAAAGGCAGTCAACTCAAATTTATAAGTCTGTTATTTAGGAACATACAGTAAAACCATTTGCCTCATTACGCTTATTCTTAGCATACGTTTTTCTACCAAAACACTAATCTATTATAAATACAAAAAGAACACATGATGGCTAGTCTAGGAGGAGAGTGATTCTAAAGGATCACATAGGTGGAAATGATTAAAATTGAGGTGCCAAATAGCAGATACAATACTGTAGCAGTCTATGGATGGTGTTAGGATGAAGCTAGGTGTAGCAGTCTAGCTTTAAAATTACTAGGATGTAGATGAGGAGCTGAGTGGACCACTGGTCAGGACATAGGCTTAATTTTCACTATGTAATTGGGAATGAAGTGACAGAATAGGGCAGTTGCTGTCAGCTAACTTGTTATCAAGGTCATTGTAAGAAACAAAAACACTGACCCAGGAAACCCAGAAGACAACAGATCAATATTTTGTTGTTTACAGTGTCACATGCTGGAGACAGGTTCAGATAATTAGTGCAAACTTCACATCTTTCTAAATAAAAGTTTCTGCTCTAGTTTAATTGAAAAGTTTATTAATTGTATGAAGTTGAGCTAGTTAAGCCTGAATTGTAATGCTTAAATCATTCTGCCTACTGCTGTTTAGACCAATATAAAAACAGTTAAAGTTGAAAGCTATTTTTACACACAAATTGGCAGTTAATGTTCATATATGTACAAACAAATTAATGCTATAGTTACAAGATTTACTTAAGTAATCCCTGAAGATAACCTATAAATACTGCAACAGTGTTACTATTTTTTGAAGCGTGTAACA
>JBAJNP010009639.1:0-17753 GCA_036877545.1 Yasuhikotakia modesta | reverse complement strand
AACTAATATCGAGCACCAAATTGTAGATTTAACAAAAGCGTAATAAAATACTCGTTATCTCCTCCTATCACTGCTCAGTATCACAAAATCATTTGAATTGTATTGTGTTTAAGCCTTTGCATTAAATTGAAGCGTAAACTAAACATGTCTAGAGCGTTTATAATCAGATTTGTCCGTTTTTGGTGATGTTTCAGACAAAAGCGTGCACACGCTTTGTTCTTAATTCTTGGTTTCTTAGTTGTACAAGACTTAACAAGCAGAAATAAGGTGGAGACCCTTGTTTTTTCTAAATCTGTCATTGCTCTGTGCTGCACAAGAGAGAACTCAGTTTAAAAACGATATTGTACATTTCGTCTGTTTATACCTTATACTTCTCGAAAACGCTTCCAGTGGAACATCCTTTTTAATCTTTCGCTGTATTGCACTGCTTGACGATGTCCAATTAATATGCGCGTTCCACAAGTTTTTACTAAGCTGTTTTCGGCTGTTTGTAAATTTCGCCAGTTATAGCTAAGCGCCTGCCAAAAGCTCAGAGACAATTAAAACACATTCTGTTGATTCATCTGTGTCACGCAATTCTGCACAAAAGCATGAGCCGTCAGCTTTCAATGGTGGCTCTTTAGAAGGGGCAGCCATATTTTGACAGCTATTTTTCAGCGCCTGCCGAAATATGACTGTGCTTCCGATTTTATCTTTAAAAGTTCAGAGAGACTTGAAACTCCTTGCTTACGCGTTTCCATGTAATTCCTAGCTGCACAAAACATGGGTTACGGAGCTCAACGTGAGCACTTCTCTGAACACGCTTGTCTGTACTCGAAAGGTTATTTTGCTTGTCTACCTCTTTTACGATCGGATTTGAAACAAAAGCTTTAACGTCAACTGTGGACGCTGACTCAATCTTAATTGTTGTTTTCATAGCTGTGTGAAGCTTAACAAGCCAAAATCACTTAGAAACGCTTATTCTTTCTAAATCACTCATTCTTCTATGCTACGCAGCAGAGAACTCGATTTAGAAACGAAAATGTATATTTTTTCTGTTTATGGCTTGTACTGCTCACAAATCATTAACCTTCCCGCTGGAAAATCCTTGTTTCGTTCTTTCACTGTATTGCACTGCTTGACAATGTCCCTCTCCCGACCAGGGATATGACTGCCCCTTCATATATGACATAATTCAGCGCAAAATTGTTTGTATTTCTATTGGCAGTTTAAGCCTTTGCATTAAATAGAAGAGTAAACTAATCGTGTCTAGCGCCTTTATTTGTCCGTTTCTGATGATGTTTTAAACAAAAGCCTTGACTCGACTGTACACGGTGACTTGTTCTTAATTCTTGGTTTCTTAGTTGTACAAAGCTTAACAAGCAGAAATCACGTGGAAACCCTTGTTCTTCCTAAATGAACGTCATCAGGTCTGTGTACCACTAGATGGAGCCCGCGTACCGTGTTTCACAGTTTGGGTTCTCACAAAACGGCAATAGTTTTTATGGTTGTTTACACACAATTTTAAAAACAGGGCTCTTTGGGCCCGTTGCAGAAAGGTGGTTAAGTGAAAACTCTGAGTATGTTAACCCTGAATTGTGGGAAAGTCTGAGTTTTCGGTTTCAGATACGGAAATTAACTTTGTACGCGCGGTAAGTAAAGCCCGTTTCTGAAAGTGATTTAACCTATACTCTGAGTGAGTTAACGTGGTAACTTACTCTGTGTGAACATAACCTGGTCGGGAGCACGTTTTCTTCATTAAATCCGGAGTTTTTTGTGTCTCCTTCCCTTTTTTGTCAACCCTCCAATTACAGGTGGACAACTTAAAGTACAAATTAGAAGTTTATCCTTAAGTAAATACGTCTGTTCTGTTTGGAAGCCAAGATACAACGCCACGAGTATTTATGACATATTTAATGTTCTGTTTAAACACGTCCTTTCATGTTTAATGTTTTGTTTAAGTCCTTTCATAGAGAATCCTGTAGACAAGGAGGCTGCATTAATTCACTGTTACATTACGCATTTACAGGATTTTGCGCCCTCCAGCGGATTTATTTTTGTCATGTCCGGATGCATTTCTGTATTTGAACGGTACAGTTTTTGTTTTCGAGAATCTATTAAATATACGACTCCGTAACTCGCCTAAGTCCAAAACAAAAGCCTCTTTAGCGGAGCTTTTTAACTCCATCTTCAAACGTCATATCATATCGGAAAGGAATTTATTTTCAATTAAAAATTAAGGGTCATATTTCAAAGAAAGTTTCGGGTGTGGTTAGGTGTAGGGAAGGTTTATAAAATTCTGCATCTTTCCAACTACAAATTTAAAGTATTTAAAATATTTAGTAAGTAAATATAATATTTAGTATTAAATTAGAAATATTTTATAAAGTATATTTAAACATATATTTAAAGTAGTAGAAATAGCGTCTACCCTCTATTAACACCTAGTGTAAATAGCATTTTACACTATAAAGTAGCAGTATTTTACACTGCAAACACTATTTTACACTGCAAATAGTCGCTGCCTTTCCGCTGTGCCATGGTGAATCGTAATATCTGCGGTCGATTCATAATGGCGTTTAATAGTCTAACTCAACCTACTCAGAATTGATTTAACCAACTAATTTCAGCTGTTCTGAAACCGAAAACGTTTTCCAAAAACAATTTCCAAACTCGGATTAGGTCAACCCAGAGTTAAAGTTTAACTCAGAGTTGGTTGAACCCTCTGAAACGGGTCCGTTTTTTCAAAACAATGTTAACATGTCAGTCAACGTGGAAAATCAGAACTAAATTATATTCAACTGTAAACACAGCAGCATTCTAACACAAAAATACTGTATAAAATACACATATACAGTAACTATAGGAACAAACTAAAGCAACAATAACTCATGGTGGGAGATACAGGACAGTGAATTGATGATGCTGGTGAAACCAATTTTGGACCAGAGCAGATCTGTGAACAGATGCATTGTGCCAGGCGACAATGTACTTCACCTGGTCTAGTTGGATTAATGCTGTTATAATGTTGAGCATTCTGTCAAGAAATGCAAGAATTAGATCAGCGTTAAAGGGACCCCATTCTGGGTAATGGCAGCACAAAGGGTGATGCTACCCCCACGCTGCCCTGACACATTGGTAATAGCCCTGTGCTCAATTACATTTCTTCCTCTTCTGCTTCTAGCTTTTTCTTACATTTTTGTTACAGTAAAGACAGGTAAACTCACCTGCTGCCTTTTTACAAGCTTATACCCACCTGAATGGTTTTCAAATTTGCACGTTTCCCGCTGAAACGAGGGAACTTGAGATTTACAGGAATTATAAGTATATTCCTCACAGGGAATTATAAGTATCATTAACGGTAATCAATCATACTAATTGTGTAGGATTTATATTTGATAGGCTGTTTATATGTTTAACCTGATTAAGCAGAATTATTAGTAATAATTAATTAATGCATTCGTCCACAAAAAGACTCAATTATACCTTAACTCTAAGAAATGTCATTTCCTGTGGCCACTAGAAAATACACTTCCTAATGATAGACAGTGCTACTTCAGAGCATGTAACAAGATCTGCAAGTTTAAGTAACGTTCGTTTATGAGCAGTTAAACACAGAAACAATCGCAAGTAAATACAAAAGATTTGTTAACCACATTAAAAAAACAGACAAACTAACTAATAGAAAAATAACACATTTAACATGACAAAGACAGAAAAGCAGGAAAGATAGAAAAAGATCACAGAATGGCAATATTACAAGCAACTTAACACAGATACTTGCATTGGCTTTTTGTGAGGCAATGCAAAGTCCGGATGCGTGGGTATGCGATAGTTAATAATAATAATAGTAATCTATAGTTGAGGCATCCGTAAAGGATAATGGAGTCTGCTATGCTGTCTCATTACATATAGGTACTATGGCAAAGTGTCACAGTACCAAAATCTCAAGGGAGCAGTTGTGGTCTACTGATTAAGGAGCCTGGCTTGTAATCATTAGGTTGCTGGTTAAAAGTAGCAACTGAAGTACCCTTGAGCAAGGCACCTAACCCCCCATTGCTCCCCGGGCATTGCAGGGATAGCTGCCCACTGCTCTGGGTGTGTTTTCACTCCTCACAAAGGATGGGTTAAATGATCACATTTTGGTTATGGGTAACCGTAACTGACAAATATGTCACTTTCACTAAGTGATTTTATATGCCTGTTTTTAAAAAAGTTTTTAAAAGTGACTTAACAGAGAAAGGAGTCACCAGCATGAGACTCAAATCTCTATGACTTGTATTGACAGTGATTGGAGGTTGACAGCCTCAATAGGTTTATACTGACTCATTGCTCTTGCTAATGAGACCAACAATGGTTGTGTTGTCAACAAACTTGATGGTGTGGTTGAAACTGTGCATTGCTACACAGTTGAGAGTCAGCAGTGTGAATAGCACATAGCCCTGGGGGGCACTGGTGGTGCTGTTCCTGAGGCAGGCGGACTGAGGTCTCTCTATCAGGAAGTCCAAGATCCAGTTGCAGAGGGAGCTGTTCAGGCTCAGCTGTCCAATGTTGTGGGATAATGGTGTGGAATGCTAAGCTGAAATCTATGAACAGCACTCGAGTGTATCATTTGTTTTATATAAAATGCAGTCTTTGTGTATTTTATTGTCATTTGCTCAGACTCAATCTTCTTTAAAACTCAAAAGTAGAATTTCTGCAGTAATCACACAAGAGTTCTTCCAAAATAACAAACGTTTTTACAGAAATAAAGAAAAATTGAATTACAAATCCTCAAAGTTAGCACCAAACAAAAGTAAAAACAATTACTGGTTAGGCATCAGGGAAAACTATCGCCTTGTGTGCCGAATCCACCCTTCGATCGATCACACCTCAATGTCTTTGCATGCCTCTTCCATTAAGGCCTATTTGTAGTTCTAAGGCTCAGAGCGATGAGTGTCTGTTCTTTGTGCAAGTGTTTTCAGGTGTATATGTAAGTGCTTACAATTGCCAAATAACTTTAGCTTTTTGAAGCTCTCTGTGTTTTCCAATGTTTAGTTAACCCCTCCCCTTATCAAAAAGAAATCCGCCATATGTGTTCTTCAGGTAAAAACTAACTTTGAGGTAAAAAAGTTTCCTTTAATGTTCACAATATTTTTCAGTCTCATAGAACTTAATGTACATTTTCATAGAAAGAGAGCAGTATAAAATTGAGTGGCCATGTGTTGTGATGGTTTTACTTTACTAATTATGCACAAGAGTATAATCAAGGGGTTTTAATTTTAAACATTGGTAAACTACTATGCAATACATTTTTATGCACTTATATACCCGTGGACATTAATTGTGATATAATGCTACTATTAAAAGATACGAAAGGCAATTTACAATAGGCTAGTGATAGCAACCTAACTAGGTTAGCAACTTTAGCAACCTAGTTCAAGGTCCCAAGTATGATCTCCAAAGCCACACCTCCTTAAATACAATATTGCATACTTGTAGGCAGGTAGGACATGCTATCATTTTCTGTAAAAAAAATTGGCTGTATTTGCATGTGAATAATAATGAATGAGAATAATAAATGCTGTAAAAATATACTGCTTTATTAATGAATAACAACCTTATCATAAACCGTTATAATATTGGCTGTAAAGATGTTGAAATAAAACTGAACTTGTGAAGTTGTTACAGCCATGTGCATGCCATCCAGTTTACAACCTAAACTACTTAAACTTTTTAAACAAACGAATAAACCTTTAAACTATTTATTAAACTCCAAACTTTTTCATTTGCAGATTATTTTAATGTGTTTCACACTGATTTACATGACAAAAAACATGACTAGGATACACGTTTTAACTAACTGATAGAAACAATGTACCTGTAAAATTTAACGCTTTCAAAACAAAATCATAAAATGTAGGTTTAACACAATTCAATATTTTTTTCTATCATGAAAAAGTAGTTTTATGACATTAATGTAACATTTTTTGTCTTGCCTAGAATGGTATCTGTCATCCTGGGTAGGAAGGACTCTAGAAAATGAAAGAAGTCTTGAAAGATCCCTGCTTTATCATAGCTGGGTGTAAACTGGAGAATGACCTTTGTACTTTCACTTCCACCAACAACTTTTGCATCCACCTTGAATTCCAACAAATCCTGAAGTTCCTGTTTTCTCTCTACAATGCTCTGTGTAACCCGGCTCTCAATTTCAACACATCCCCCTTCAGGACTGCTATTACTATTCTTCGAAAGATCTCTTCTGACCTTCCGTCTGCCTTCCCAAACTTGATGTCTTTGGGTCAAACTCCAGTAAACTGGCTCTGGGTGCTCCATATCAGCATCTATTCTCTGTCGTTTAGCTTGTATAGAGGTGGAAGTTGATGTGCCGTCCTCGATTGAGAGAGGCCTCTTCTTACCAGACTGATCTGTTTGAGGATCAGTATCTTCTATGCTATGGTTATTATTCACTTCTGTTTCATGTTCACTTCCTTTCACTCTGTTCACGCCTTGAAACACGGCTGCGCCTTGACTCTGCTCTGAGGGTGAGCATTTTAAAATTTCAAAAAAGACTGTCTGCACAGCAGAGCAGACCTTTGCAAACCAGAGCCCTCTAAAAGCCTTCCCTGCTGATGCTATTTGGGCACGCAAGGGTTCTGGCAGAACATCTGCCTTAAAAAGGATGCTGATCTCCATAATCTTTCCAGACCAAACCTTAAAACGTGGCCTAGTATCAGCATGTAGTGCAAACAGTCGCACAAGGCCCCAGGATTTGCCCTTGGTTGATTTCCTCTGGTATTGCAAACTGCGGCAGTATTTTTCTGCCTCACAGCATTCTGTGCTAAAGTTCTGTTGAGTTCGCTCATTTATGTTTCCAGCCACATTGTGGTTCTGCTCAAAGGGGTCCAAGATGATCATAGGTCCCAGTTTAGGGGCAGAGGAACACTTTGGTTTGAGACTAGGGGCCTCAGCCGTGTTTACCGTTTTCTCATGTCTTTGGATGAAGTCAGTAACGGGCAGTGGATGGCCGTCTCTCAGAGACACCACTGAAGCAAGGAAATCAAACTTTGAGTAGAAAGTGAAGAAACCAAAAAGCAATGTACCTGAGGGAAGGGACGTGGAGAATGTTACAAGGAGAACAACACAGATTCAACAGATAAAAGCTAAATCAATAACTCAAAACCCTGCGATTTATTTTTCATCTGTTTTTGATTACTATGAAGAGGCAACTCTTTAAATGATGTGGCAGACTAAAAGGGTGTTTCTGTTTGAAGTTTGTGCAATTCTATTTGGTGACACCAGTTGCATGTATATAAATATGGAAGGATTTCTATTAACCTGCGACTCAGCTGATGCCTGTACATTGCAGTGCTCATTACAATGCATTGTCAGATGTCTTATCCAGTGAACTAGTGTATCTAGTGTAGTGTATTATCAAAGGTGCATCCATTAACATCAAACAGTTGCATCGTTAATTAAGCAAATTTGGTGCAACCGGAAACTTCAAGTGCAAGTGTATACTCAGGCCAGCGAGAGGCTTGGCGTCCATCATGCTCAGTACAAGCCAAGCATACAAGCATGCCTTGTGTAACAGCCTATGTCATTTAAAAAGAAGCAAGAGTCTTTGTGGTACTTACACAGGTCATCAATGTTGGTGCTGGGTGGAACACAGAAAGTTTGGCTTGGGAAGGTACAGTCCCATTCTTCAATAACACACTCCTCCTCCTCCACACCTGCACAAATTTGTCATGACAGCCTATTGCCTTTAACACAAAAACATCTTATTTCTTCTGTGTTTATTTTGAAAAATGAGTATCATTTTGTTCACCTTGACATTTTGTTTAAAATCGCATACACTATAATCAGTAGACTAGTCATATCAGCAGTCTATATTCATAAGATTGATGACCAGTCAAGACAAGTCACCTTTATTAAAGGGTTTTGGGCAATACTGATTACAGATTTCATTAACAGAAAAGTTACAAGACTGCCCTAAGAGGAAAGTATTTTTACAATGACAGTAATAAAATAAAATTTTAGCTTATTAAAAAAAGTCTTAACAGCTGTCTTGTTTAAATACGCACAGGCCATGTTTTTCAACTGGTTCACAGTGGGCAGTACAGGAGGGTCTTGATTCTGGAGGTAGAAGATCACCAGCAGTGTAAGGGCATAATTGTTCAACAATGGTCCAGGGCCAGAAATATTTCCTAGGACATTAAAAATTTAGACAGTTTAATTAAGAACTGCACATGCACAGACGTATCAAACAATAAATGTCTGGGCCATATTTAAAAAAAAAAACATGTAATCAACTATAAACTATAACATTGGGGAACTTGTTTAAACATTATGTGTACATTATATTAAATGTTATTTTATGTGTACAGCAGAGTTGTATGTATATGCCATGGGAGTATTTGTGTCCATTCCTTTCAGTTTCATGACAAACACATGAACCTGAATTTATTTATTTTTAATTTATTTAAAAAATAAAATATTTGTCATTAAGCACAATGTGTGTACAACTGATAGTCAATCAGAAATGTACCACCTGCTAAGTGTTTCTGTTTTGCCCATAGCCGGATAGTGTAGATTAAAGGTCGCAGTCTGGAGTCAATGCCAGAACATAACTGCAGAAATCGAGTGTTTCTCACTGCCAGTCTGGTGCAGAAAGAGAAAAGGTTAGTGCCCGAGACATCCCATTGTAAACTTAAAGTCTTAGCAAAGATATAATCTCAGAAAATGTTTAAAAGCAACTGCTGTCAACTTGTTGTTGATGCTGATATCTCCTTGGAGGTTCAGTTCTCGATAGCTGAACTTGACAACAGGAAGTCGAGCAGAGCAGAGTGTCTGTACTTTGTGCACGCCTGGAACACACTTCCTTAAAATGGCTGCTACCAGCTCCAAAACTTCTACAGGAGAGGCTGTGGTCAGATCAATGTCAGACAAAATGGAGTCCTCAGAACGGCAGTCTTCAGATTGACTTTTTGTCTGCTTGAACCACCGAAAAGAGTGTCTTTTAAATCATTTTGATTTACGAAACAGAACACTGACAAAAATAAGGTCACAGGCACACAGTTAACACACCTGTTCAGATGACTTGGAATGAGCTTGGAAGACTTTGGTGTTCTCAAGGTCAAGAAACAGGTCAAGATCACAAGAGTGAACTCCAAATGTATTCACAGAGGAGCCAAATGGTACAATGAGGCAATCTGCAGCACATCACACAAACAAAAGAAAAGAAAGCCTATGACTGCTCAAATATTTGGTTGCTCTAATAGGCTCTTAGTAATGATAACACAGCTCAGACAGCTCGTCTGGCCTGTAACAGAAATAAGGATGCAAAGAATAAAATATGAATGTGATCAGTTAATGACTGACCTGGAAAGAATTCTGTAAACACTTTCTGTAGCAGCTGAACCAGAAGATTTCTTGCTTTCTTCTCATTGTCTTTCAACTCGAAACACTCCATCACCTTCTGCATCTGTTCATTTACCTTTAAACCAAATGTAAGTTTTCATTCAATACTTCTAAACGGCTTTGCGTGTTCAAACTGTATTAATGTAAAACTTTCACTTACAGATGTGGCCTTGCAGAGCTCATATTTAAGACTGTCCAGGTTGATCTGATTTTTGGAGTCTGTTTTTCCTCTGCTGGCAAGTTTGAAGCCTTTCTTCTCTCTAGGCTTGACACGAAGCTTCTGCCCAGCCAGCTTGTGCTGTAGTTGTGCTAGAGCTTCCTGTGCATTCTGTGGCTCAGAGAACTGGACTATAGCATACACACCCTACAAAAAAAATATTTGTCACATTAACACCAACATCAGCTAAAAGACCATAATTTCATATTTCAATTAATGCTTAAAACCAACCCTTTAAATCTATTTTGTGTGGTGAGTCTGTAGCTTTTTAATTACTAAAATGTGATTAATACAGTAAATTCACATTCTTGAATGTTGGCAAAAACACATACTGCTAATTAATTAGGAATTCAGTTTCTAGGATATTCTGAGATATTAATGAGCCCAAGATACTGAGATATCCTGGTCCCAAAATGTTCAATGTCTTGTCTTCAATATAAGATCAAAAGCCTTTCTAACTCTGCTTACTGTATGGGGGGTGAATTAAAGCTTGATTGCTGAGACAAGCAAAAATGTTCTATACAGATTTTACACTTATAATTTAATGAAATGAATATTTGAATTATATCTTGATTCATGATAACATAAGCAGGACATAATGGCAACAAAACTGATGAAATGTAAATAGTTTGGAGGCCTTTTTGTATTTGTAATTTGATATCAGAAATATATTGCAGTAAAAGTGTTACACAAATACAACAAAAATATCATGATAAAAAAATGTCAAAGGTAAGAGTATAAAGTGCCAAAGAGTGTGTTCACTAACCCTCTCCTTGTCCATGATCACATCTGACACTGGACCAAACTGTGTAAAATACCCCATCAGATCTGTCTGTGAAGTTTCAGGTTTAAAGCCGCTTACAAACACACTGTTCTCCTCTTGCGCTTTATGTTGAGCTCTGAGGAGCAGGAAATGCTGGTGCTTCTTTCCCTTAACATGATCTTCCAGACTAGGTACTGAAAACACACATTTTAGTTAAACTGCATGTTTACTTTAAATCCAGATAACTTTATCGATAAAGCTCTTAATGGGGACTATCAATTATTGGTTGTACCATGGGACTTGTACTCTCTATTACAACACTTGAAATGTAGTGGCGCCAAAATACAGCGATTTTTTTCAGCTTGTAACGAATGTGCAGTAGTATTTACTCATTACTGGAAAATACCACTTGCAATTTTTCCACCATGTTTAAAGTAATATTATGTTATTACCATATTGTTGTTATTACTATAACTTAAAAACACGTGGTAGTATTATTGACCTTTCTTGTTGAAGCTGAGAACACACAATTTCTCCCAAAGAACCGTGCGTTTTAGTTTATTTCGTGTTTTAAACTTACTGTTCGGTATGTTCACATTGCAGAGATTGCAGTGAAATCCTCTGTGAAATGCCTGAATGTCTTCGTCGAGCTCCATTGAAAAGCTTGTTTAAAACAACAACTGTTTCTACATGAAACTCAAATCTCCCCCGATGTTTCTCTGTGTCCGTCTGCTCGGCTGTTCCGCCAGAAACACTGACCACAGCGTTGCAGTTCCGCCCCTTAATGGGCGCGTGTTGCTAGATAACCTCACAGTTTCAATGAATCTTCAATTAGAGGCACCTTTGACGTTTTTGGATGGCGTGGATGTCCTTTGGGATTACGCGTGATAGATAACATCGGTGTTAACACAAAGCCAGAAACACTCAAATAACATTAAAAGAATATCTAACACACATTCTTTTAAATGACAAATAATCGTATTACATTTCTGGTATTCAGTCTGTCACTCCATATGATCAGGTATGTTCCTTTGACAGTTCTAATTTCTATCATGAAATAAATTTTTAAATGTCATTTTGAAAATGTATTTGTTAAATTCAGTTTTTCTTGGTAAGAGGACATTGACGAGGGAAAGTTAAAAAATCTGGATGAGATGTATAAATGGAAACAAATCACAAACTATTACATAACCTTACATTTGTGACCATTATACAGACATCAGTCATGCAGTTGGTACAAATGAAAATGTAATTTACACAAAGTAAAACAGTGCTATCTAAAAACAGTACAATACCTAAAGTAATTGTACACAGTGTAAACAAACATGATAATACAGGATAAATACAAATAATGATTAATTATTCGCAGACACATAAAGGAAGAGAAGCTTTCTCTTGCTGGGCAGCTTTAAGTTCCTCCTCCTCTTCCTTTCCAAACATCCAGCTAAGCTGCCCACTTCTCCTCCTCTGCCATTTTCTACACACAATTATATTTATTCATGATATTAAACAAGATAGACACCTGTAAAAAGTTATTTAAAATTCTGAAAGTGGTAAATTTGATGTTTTGGGGCCTAAAACTTGGCATAGCCAAAAAACACTTAAAGGGGACCTAGAGTCAAAATAAAAATAATTCTAGTCATAGTTTACAAAGGCCGTTCAATCACGCCCCACAGTATAGCCTCACCTCTAATCTGGAAATTGAGATTGCTATTTAAATATGACAGGGTCGTTACTGGTAAGTCATTGCAAATACCCAGCAAACATTTCGACGTCCAATCACCGTTGTAAATACGTCCCTCCGTCACGTCCCGTCATGGTCAAAAAATAGTTCCAGAATGAAAATCCAACCAACGTCTTTGACGTCATCTGACCGTGAATCACACGTCTTTTCTGCACGTGTCGTGCACGTCTAAAAATTACGTCTTTTGGACGTTAATACGAGTCTCTGCTTAATTCAGGGGGTATATTCACCTAAACGTGCATATAAAACAGCCCAGTTTGTACAGTTGTAATTATTAAGGTTTTTAAAAAAGACAAATTCGGTCCAGTCAGACATGAACGTCTTTGTAACGTTGTAATCGCGTGTAATTATTACAATGACACTTTTGCAATAACAATTTTTATTGTGCAAATCCCATGCAAACAGTAGTGTAACCAAAAAACAAACAAAAACTAATTTTAAAATAGTGAAGACAATATAAAAAACTGTTTCATATGTGAAAGTGACGTGTTTGTCAGTTACGGTTGCCCATAACCGAAATGTGACCTCTGCATTTAACCCATCCATGTGAGGAGTGAACACACACTGCAAGTCGTGAACACACACACACCCGGAGCAGTGGGCAGCTATCCCTGCAGCGCCCGGGGAGCAATCGGGGGTTAGGTGCCTTGCTCAAGGGCACTTCAGTTGCTATCTGCTGGCCCGACTTAACCAGTAGACCACAACTGCCCCCATTAAATGTTGCAAAAACAAAGCAAACAGTAATATGTTTTGAACAATGTTAACAAAAACAATTTACAAGCAGTGAAATATAACATGTATATATTAATATATATATTTTAAAATATTGAAGTATATTTTAAAATAGTGAAGAAAATCAATCCGAAACTTGTGCAAAAACAAGGCAAACCGTAACCGTCCTTCTCTCCAGTCTCCTGGCTTCATCTCGTGCTGTTCGGCGAACAGGTACCGACAGGTACATTTCCGCCACCTAGTGATCTGGAGTGAAGTTGCTGGCGTTCTCGCGAGTACATTTCCGATAGATCTTCTGGACATAATCACGACATGGTTTTTATTGAACTACCCGTAAATAAAATTTTGAATACACGCAACCCCAGACAAATATAGACATGTACAAATGTATACAAGCGTATATAAATGCATTTTAGGACATGTTGTGCATTTGTGCCGTCCTGCCGCGACCCCTTTTGGCCGGGGAGGCGAGGTCGCCGTCCGACCAATGTTTGCTGGGTACAGACGCAAGTAGACTTTGCATTTCCATTTGAAATTTGGCTGTCACTGTGCGCATGTGAAAGCGAAAACGCAATGGATAATGTAATATTTCCATTGGCATTTGGATTATGGCACAATTTCTGCGTCCAGATTTGGATAAAGCAATTGAAAATGCAATTTGCAATTCCTTTTGAAAATTGTCCGGAAAGTCATTCCATACAAACATTCCAAATAATTTACCATTGAGAAACATGTAAATCCTGCCTTTGCTGAACAGGCTCTTCCTCTAATTCAGTGTCCTCCTCTGATTCGGCTCAAACATATAATGCTGAATCTGCCCCATAGCTGTCGGTCCGTGTGTTGTGTTCGTGCAGTAAATGGTTCTGCATATGTTTAGAAGCCAGGACACAACGTCACATAATTATTCTTTCGTGTGGCAGTGAAGGCAGCCAATCAGCGTGAAGCGCTCCGCATATCATCATGAGGTTGTCAAAGCCCCACCAACGGTGCAGAATTTGCGCAGAATGCTCAAATTCACCCGTTTAATTGCCCCGCCATAAAATCGTTTAAGAAAGAGGTAAAGAGGTTTTTAGACAGCTTCTGGGGCATTACAGACTTACCCAAGTACTATTCTATTCTATTCTATTCTAGTCTGTTCTATTCCAAAGTACTCCACATCACAGAACAAGAATCTTTACGCCGCTCAACCACTCTAGGTCACTTTTAATGGTAGAATGATTTGTACAGTTTTGTGAATATTTTGGGACTTGGCATTTTTCTTGGAAAATCACAATTTTGCACTGAATTAAACACCTTGGAATATATTTTTACGTTTTTTTCTTATTTGTCACCAACTGAACATCTTAGCCGTCAGTACACCCTAACAAGTGTTGTCAGAAGTGGGATGTCAGGACCACGGTCTGATCACTCCGGGTTTGTTATCTGTGTTGTGTTGTCTTTGTCGTTGGGGCACGTGGCTTTTGTTTTGACAGTTCGCCACATGCCCCGCTGTCTGTGTTTCCCGCCTCCCTGTTAACTTCATTACTTCCACCTGCTTTCCATCATTAACCCTCCTTTTTAGTTCCCTCGTGTTTTCCGTTCTTCTTTCCGTTTCGTCTTTTACTCATGTCCGACTCTTGTCCAGTCTTGTCTTGTCTATGTGTTTTCGTCTCAGACTCCAGCCCTTCCGTTTATTTTTTGGTTTGTTTTGTTTCTGCTTTGTTTTTTAGTTTCAATTTGCTCTTCGCACTGCTGCCGGGTCTCCCGCTTCCTCTCCAGCAGTGCCCTCTCAGCCGCATCTCTGATCCTGTCTTTCCCCCCTCGGATCTCCCGCTGCCAGCGTCTCCGGAGCCTGTGCCAGGTCGGCCCTAGTGCCCGCCGGTTTTGTTTTTTGTTTCGTTTTGTTTCCTTGCGCACCTGTCTAATAAACGTCTTACCTGCTAATTGGAACCTGACTTTGTGCTCCCTGACAGAACGATCCGACCAGTATGGATCCAGCAGTCACTGATCCGGTACGCTCGGCACTGGCTCAACAGGGGATGCTCCTGGGTCAGCACGCTTCCCAGTTTAGTGCCACCTCCCTTGAGTTGGAGCGTCTATCTGCTGGCCTGGCCGAACTCCGAGTGGGAATCGACGAACTGCAGCGGGGGAACGCTGCTAGTCGACTGGTCGGTTCTTCCACTTGTGCCTCATCTGGGGCCTGCCCGGAACCCCACACCAGCAACCCTCCTTACGACGGTGACCCCAACTCATGCCTTGCTTTTCTCTCTCAGTGTTCTGTGGTCTTCGTCCTGCAGCCCCACCGCTTCACCCGGGAGGAGACCAAGGTAGCCTATGTCATCACTCGCGAGTGGGGGACGGCGGTTTGGGACTCTGGGGCTGCATGTTGTGCCTCCTTCGAGAGGCTTAGGCAGGACTGAAATTGACTCCAACAAAGACAAGATCGCCTGGCTCAGGGCCTCTGCCTTTACTGCAGGAGGCCGGGACATCGGCTCTGTCTTGTCCAGTAAAAGACAAGAGCCCATCAGTAGTGCAGAGAGTCCTGATGGGCAGACATTCTAAAATCTCTCACCAATCATCCCTTCTTTTTTTTGATTGTGTCGTTTTGTTCCAGGGCTCGTCGACTCCGGCACAGGCATTGGTGGACTCAGGAGCTGAGGGGAATTTCATCAATGCCCAGTTTGCCGCCAGGTGGGGCATCCCTGCGGTCCCACTCTCTGAGCCCCTACCTGCCTGGTCTCTGGCTGACCAACCTCTCGCCACCATCACCCACTCCACTCCTCCTGTGTCTCTGGTCGTCTCGGGCAATCACCATGAGGAGATTGTGCTGCTTATCATTGATTCCCCTAGTGCGCCCATCATCCTGGGGCACCCTTGGCTTGTCCAGCACAACCCTCACGTTGATTGGCCGGGACGTGGTGTGTTGGCCTGRAGTCCGTCCTGTCTTGCATCTTGCCTGGGGGCTGCCTCATTCCATGCCTCTGTTTCTCCTGTGTTGCAGGTTGAGGTAGCAGATCTTTCCAGGGTTCCGGCGGAGTACCGAGATCTCCAGTTGGTCTTCAGCAAGTCCCGGGCCACGTCTCTACCACCTCACCGGCACTACGATTGCGCCATAGATCTCCCCCAGGCACTTCTCCGCCCGGGGTCACTTATATTCCCTTACAGTCCTGAAAGGGAGGCTATGGACAAGTATATTAGTGAATCGCTGAAGGTCGGCCTCATCCGTCCCTCCTCATCTCCCGCTGGCGCCGGGTTCTTCCTCGTCCAGAAGAAGGACGGCTCCCTGCGACCTTGCATCGACTATCGGGGCCTGAACGGCATTGCTGTTAAGAATCGGTACCCCCTACCTCTCATGTCGTCGGCCTTTGAACTGTTGCAGAGAGCTCGGGTCTGCACTAAGCTTGATCTCCGCAACGCCTACCACCTTATTCGCATCCGGGAGGGGGATGAGTGGAAGACTGCGTTCAACACTCCAACGGGGCATTTTGAGTACCGAGTCTTGCCGTTCGGTCTCATGAAGGCATCTGCAGTCTTCCAGACTCTCATTAACGACGTGCTGAGAGACTTGGTAAACAAATTCGTTTTTGTCTACCTGGATGACATTCTGATCATCCCTCTCTCCAGGTTCACACTCAGCACGTGAGGAGAGTTCTACAACGGCTCTTAGTCAACCAGCTGTATGTCAAGGCGGAGAAGTGCAAATTCCATGCCGAGTCACTGATCCACAGGTCAAGGCTGTGGCTGAGTGGTCCGTCCCCAATTCCCGCAAAGCGTTGCAGCAGTTCCTGGGTTTCGCCAATTTCTACCGGTGTTTCATCAGGAACTATGGCTCGGTAGCTGCACCACTCACGGCGCTCACCTCCGTTAAGAGCCCATTTCGGTGGAACTCTCAAGCTCAGGAGGCCTTTGATAATCTTAAGTCCCGTTTTATCTCTGCTCCTTATCGTGGAGGTTGATGCGTCTGACGTCGGAGTTGGAGCAGTCTTGTCCCAACGTTCTAAGGGTGATGGTAAGGTGCATCCTTGTGCCTACTTTCCCACTGGCTGAGCCCGGCGGAACGTAACTATGACATCGGCAATCGGGAGTTATTGGCGGTGAAACTTGCTCTGGAGGAGTGGCGTCATTGGCTGGAGGGGTCAGCGCAGCCCTTCTTGGCATGGACGGACCATAAAAACCTAGAATACATCTGTTCTGCCAAGCGGTTGAGCTCACGCCAGGCCCGATGGGCACTCTTCTTCGGTCGTTTTAATTTCACCCTCTCATATCGGCCAGGTGCTAAGAATGTCAAGCCTGATGCCCTCTCTCGAGTGTTTGAATCTCCTGGGGAGATGACACCTGCCGATGCCATCTTCAAACGAGGCGTGGTGGTGGGGTCACTCTTGTGGGGGATCGAGCAACGAGTGAGACTGCCCGGATGAGGGGCTGAAATTCCAGAAGGGTGTCCTGAAGGTCAGTTGTTTGTGCCGGCTGCGCTGCGCTCTGAAATCCTCCAGTGGGGTCGTTCTTCCAAGTTGGTTTGCCATCCAGGTATTCGGAGGTCACTGGCTGCCATCCGCCAGCGATTCTGGTGGCCCTCTATGGGGGCCGATGTCAGACAGTTTGTGTTGGCTTGCTCCACGTGTGCTCAAAGCAAGACCTCCAATTCCCCCCCGCTGGTCTGCTCCACCCCCTCACTATACCTTCCCGTCCCTGGTCCCACATTGCCCTGGACTTGGTCACAGGGTTGCCCCCTTCTAACAGCAACACTGTAATCCTGATGGTGGTGGACCGCTTCTCCAAGGTGGCCCATTTCATTCCCCTCCCTAAACTACCTTCAGCTCGAGAGACTGCTCAAGTCATGGTTGACCACGTCTTTCGGCTCCATGGCCTGCTGGTAGATGATGTGTCTGACAGGGGGCCGCAGTTTATCTCTCGTTTTTGGAAGGAGTTTTGTCGGAGAT